>OU892285.1:9250528-9495597 GCA_917834065.1 Ceutorhynchus assimilis
CCAATTCTGAAAGGCACATAGGGACGTGACGCATATCGGGCCGCTCGACGCGCAGCCCTGCCCTGAAGGGCTTCTTTTGCCAATATTAGCTTCTGGTCATGTGATATTTCTCCGTGCTCCGCCTTCTGCGGTCGGAGTTTAGATGGTAGCAAAAACTCTGCAGGTTTATTAAAATGTAGTTCCACAGGAGTAAATCCGGTTGATTCGTGAACCACGTTATTCAAAAAATGCTCAAACTTGTTAATTTCATACGCCCACCGAGTATTCTTCGAGTGGCAATATACACGACATAACCGGCCCAACTCTTTCATTATACGTTCCGAGCTATTGGCCTGAGGATGGCGTACTGAGCAATGCGAGACGTCGATGTCTAATGACGTTAGCGTGGTTTTCCATGACTTCGCGGTAAACTGAGTCCCGTGGTCTGATAAAATGCGCTTCGGACGGCCGAATTTTGGGAAATACTCGAGTACTAGCCGATTTAGGCACGCCCGTGTGGTAGCTTTTTTCAAAGCATATAACGCGACGTACTTTGAGAATACGTCCAGAACAACAAGGACGTAGGCGGTTCCACCCCGGCTCTTCGGTAGCGGCCCATAGAGGTCCAATGCTACCAATTCGCTTTTAGTATTTGGAACTACTGGGTGAATCTCAGGCTTTGCCAGGATAGTTTGTTTGGTTTTCTGGCAAATTTCGCACGACCGTATTCGCTTTTTTATATCCCGATACATATTTGACCACCACGTCTCACGTTTCATCGCTGCCCAAGTTTTGTACGCCCCGAAATGACCTATCGGTTCGTGAAAATAGTCGACAAATGCCGAAGTCAAAACCGCTGGGACACAAAGTACGTAATGTTCTTCCGGGTCTCTAATAAAATACAATACGTTATCCTTTTTGGCGAACCGCAAGGGAGTTTTCGCGTCCGATTCAAAATTTAATAAAATATTTCCGAGTTTTTCGTCTTCGCGTTGGTAAGTCTCTATTTTTGATAATAATTTTGAAAAATTCGGATCGGTTTTAAAATTCGACAGGACCTTGAAACATCTATCCATAGGTGTCGCAGGGCGGTCAATTCCCGAAAAACGCGACAGTGCATCCGCAACGAAATTCTCCTTGCCAGGAATATACTGGATATTGAAAGTGAATTCCTGCAAAATTAAAGCCCAACGCGTTATTCGAGGCGATAATAACCGGCACGTATTCAAATAAGTGAGCGCGCGATTGTCCGTATACAATGTAAATTTATTGTCCAGAAGGTATGTGCGAAAACGCTCCAAAGCCCAGACGGCGCTTAGAATCTCTTTCTCACTCGCGCTATATCGCGTCTCTCTAGGTAACAATATTCTGCTAGCCCAAGCTACGACCTTTCTTTTACCATTTTCGAACTGGAACAATTGTGCACCCAAGGCTAAATCGGAGGCATCGACGACGACGTTCCATTCTAAATTCGGATTGGGATGGTATAACAGGGTCGCGTCAATAAGTAGTTGTTTAATTTTTTCGAATGCATTTTGTTCCGTATCGGTCCATTGCCAACGCTGTTTTTTCCGCAGTAGTTTTGTTAGAGGTTCGCAAATGGCCGCAAAGTTTGGACAGAATGGCCGGTCAAAATTGCACATACCCAAAAATTTTTGCAGTTCTCTAATATTCCGCGGAACCCGATATTCTTTTATGCCTTGCACGCGATCCGGAGACGGCTTCACGCCGGTTGGTGAAAGAATGTACCCCAAAAATTTTATTTCGGTCCTGAAAAAACAACACTTTTTTAACTTTAGTGTTAAACCGCATTCCTTTAATCGATTAAAAACCCTCTCCAAATGCTGTAAATGGTCCTCAAAAGAGTCCGATATTATGATTACGTCATCGGCATAGATCCTCAAAAAACTCTTGAAATCGTTCCCAAAAACCGCGTCCATGCATCTCACGAACGCCGATACCGCAGTGGCAAGGCCGAAAGGCAAAACCCTAAACTGAAAAGTCTTTTTACCGACCATAAATCCCGTATACTTTTTTGACTCAGGAGTAAGTGGGATTTGGTAATATCCCATAGTAAAATCCAAAGTTGACATAAATTTGCAACCCGACATTGACAACAGAATTTCCTCTATTGGGGGCGGCATTTCGTACTCTTTTTGCATTCGCTTATTTAAAAATCGAGCATCCAAACATATCCGAACGCTATTATCTTTTTTTACGGTTGTCATTAATGGCGACACGTAGGGGGTTGCGGCCCTTTCAATTACCCCCCAGTTCTCCAAATCTTGCAAAGTTTTATCTACCGCTTGCCGATGTGCGAGGGGTAACGGATACGGTTTCACGAAAAATTCCGACTCGTCCGACAATTTAATGTGGTGTGTATAAATATTGGTTAGCCCCGGTATGTTCGAAAATATTTCTTTATAGTTTATCAATAAATCCTCAAAAGCAAGCCGTTGTTTATTATTTAGAATATCGCAAGCGACTACCGCGTCCCTAAACTGTAAATTTTCCGAGGCGTCGAGGTGCGCAAGCAAAAAATCTCGTTCGCTTGATATTAAATTTATACCATTAGTCACCGATATTAGCTTTTCACTCTCGTGACCGAAACTTATCTCTTCTATGACAATCTTTTTATTGCCATAAAAACCCGTAATTTTCTCATTTTCCAAATCAATAATTGCACTAATTGTGCGTAAAAAATCAACACCAATTATCACCGGATATGCTAAATCCGGTGCCAACAGAAATTCATGCTCAAACTCCGCACCGCTTGCCTGAAACCTGAGTAGGCATTGCCTCTCAACCTTTTTTTGTTTAGCTTTAAACGCGCCTGTCAATTTGACGCCTGAACACAAAAATGACGGAATTTGGTCATGAACCTCGGAAAATTGCACCCAAACCTCTTCAGATATGCACGACACCTGCGATCCGCTATCCACCAGAGCCGGAAAATAGTGACCGTAAAAATTAACCTCTATTTGAGGCAACCTAAAATTGTCTTTTGAGTGTTCAAAATCGCAAGTGTCCTGCAGATCGTCTACAGGGTTTCCCAATATGCCCCCCAGTTTATGTTTTAGGGGTAGCAACTCTCCCTCCACCAAATTTATTCGTGGAGGGAAACTGCCCCGTTTCCCGACTCGTGGTCGCTTTCTTCACCCTGACGAATATGGTTTACTCTTTTATTTTTATTACTGTTATTATTACCCTCAAACCTGTACCCAGAAGACGCCTTTTCTTTAAAATGAAAATGCGCGCCATCTGCCACTGGTTTGTTAATGAACTTATTACTTGTGGGATTATTTGACCATGACACACTGTTTTTTCTGTCAAAATAATAATCCGCTTGTCTCAATTTATCCAGAGCATCCTGGAAATCCCTCGTACCCACCAGAACAGACGAAATGCTTGGCGGAAAATGCCTAGCAATCATTTGAATCAACATTTCTGGATGGTAAGGGGGATCCAAATACTTTGCTAACCCTACAAAATAATTAAAATGATCCACAAAAGGGACAGCGTTGTCTGTATAGCGCGCTGATTCTATTTTCAATTTTATCTGTACCTGTTTGTTGGGTCCCCAAAACTGGTTCAAAAACGCTCTTCGAAAACTTTGATAATTATTGAATGTTGATACGTAGGCATCCGCCCATATTTTAGCATTTTTTTCGAAAAGCGTGCTCGTTAGGAAAACAAAATTTTGATATGGTAAATTTTGAACTTGAAAACTTTCGAGGACATTTAAAAAATCTACCGGGTGTAGTAGTGATTCATTATCGAAAACTGGCAACTTTTTTACATCTAACAAATTTTCGGCCCTCTCCATCCTATTGATGGGAGGTTGATTTTGTATTTGCATGTTATTCATTTGTTGGATCACTTCTGCCACCAAACGGGTTATGCCCTCTGGCGAAAATAGCTGCGCTGACGGAGGTTGGAATGGCGGTTGAGCTTGCCCAGCATTTTGAAAGTGGAGAAAATCATTATTTACTTGATGCTGGGGCAACCTTTGATTTTGATTTTGACCATAGAGCCTTCCCCTCTCCGGAGCCGATGAATATGGATTAAAATTTGGCCTACCTTGAGCTCTGTCGTCACTTACGATCGGCGTTGCCGTTGGCTGGTGTTCTGGCACTAACGTTATCATATTTATTGGCGTTAATTGGCGGGGTGCCTGCTCTTGCCTCAAATGTTCCATTCTTTCTCCTTGAGCGTTGACTGTGGTCGCCCTCCTACGGAGGCCGTACCTGGTGCGCTCATTCATAGGAGTTTCGTTCGGTGAACGTCCTATCATTCTTCTGATCCAAAAAAAAATCGAATATCGCCTACCCGTGGGCGCCAAGATGAGACAGAACTCGAATTTAAGGGGTGGTGTTTCAGTGGCGAATTGGGAACAGAAAGAATTCAAAGACAGACTTCGGTTTAATTATGTATAAATACAGCTGAAATAAATGTTCTAGTAAAATATAGAAAATAATATCAGACATATAATTTACCTGACACTACGTAAACTATATCCAATAAAGGATTTACACAATATTAATATAGTTTCGACACGAAAAGATGCCAGCCGTAATACACGTGATAATAGGTAATCTTTGAGTGTCGACCTAAATCGAGCCCAATTGTTCCGGTTGTTAATCTGAACAAATCGCACAAAAAAAACTTCAACAAAAACCAAAGAATGTGTACCAGCTTGGGAACCCAGTTGGTACCAGTTCTCGACAATCTGGTGAACCATGAAACATTATGTTTCAGCAATTATTCCTTGGGTTTTGTATTATTTAATAACACAGTTTCTGATTCAAACACGTTTCTCCGTGATTAAGCACGGACTGTAATGTACTATTATCACCTAAACGAAGCACATGCGCCTATAAGTTTATAAGTAAAAAACGTTTATTTTGGCGAGATCTATCATCCCTTTATTTTTGACACAATAGTTTCGGAACATCCTGTATTCTAATTACATATACAGAATGTCTTAAGAAAAACAGTCCACCCCAATTTATTCGATTTGAAATGAAAATTTGAAAAAACACTCGATTACATCGATTTTTAATTTAAGAACTATTTTTTGGTTATTTCATCCCCAAAGCTTCAACCCCCTAGCTAGGAGAAAAATAATAATAATAATAATAATAATAATAAATAGCCTTTATTTAGATAAAACAAATTTTACATAGATTATTTTCTTATGGGGGCGGTATCCAACAGTGTTGCTCTTATATAATATACAACCCCAAATAACCCCCAAATTCAAATTATTGGGGGATAGGGATCGTATCATATTCAACCTTTATTATAATTACATTTGGTATATTTATATTACAATAATCAATAAGTTTTCAACAATTAATACAGAAATTATTTTTAAAATCAAACAAATTTCTTGTGCCTAAAATACCTAGAACAAATCTTCTTTAAAATTTTTAAGCAACCCCTTATTTGTGTAGATATTGAATCAACACAATTTACATTTCATTGTTAACAAAATTTAAATTTTCAACATTTCCAAGTAGCATGGCCATTATTGCAATTTAGTAAATTTTAAGTGATTATGCTAATAAGTTTGAGTTAGGGTGTTCAGGTAAGTATTGTTATAAAATTTTTGGATTTTCCTAATTGAGTTTTTGGAATTTATTCTAGCAAACTATGGTCTAATAAATTAGACTATTTAAAAGTTTGTGTTGGCTTTTTTAACAAATTCATTGATGTATTTATTAAAACTCAATCTTTTATCGATATAGAATTCCACACATTTCATTAATGGTCAGAATTATAGAACACTGAACCGATGGTTGAATTTCAACCTCCGGTTGGCTGTATGCGAATCGATAGGATTCAAACGAAGATTGAAACTCAACCATCAGTTCAGTGTTTTATAATACCAGACCTTAATAAGTATCTTTGATTTCAATTTCATTCTTTATCAAACTTGGCCCCTCGTATTACTATTTCAATTTCACTAAAAAGAGCGTCATGTCGAGTATCCACAATTTTCATGTGGCCAAAGTCGACATTTCCTTCTTTAATTCTTCTGTCTTAGTAGAAAGGATCATATATGTAAATTTTTCAACGTATTTTTTGCTCCTCTATTCAAAAAGAAATAACCTTTTTTTTTTTTTTTCAAAGCGTCCTAACTCGAAACGACAAGCTCGAAAGAAAAACTTCAAATAGAAAACTTGTAGATCTCGTCAAGTACTAAAAAAAAAAACCTATTAGAGTTATCGTTCCACGGAACACCGTTTCCGAGAAAATCGTCCACAAAAATTTGAAGAAAATTTCAAAGAATTTCAAGTTTGATGGCTTATATCTCAAAAACGGAAACGAGCTGAAACCTCAATAAAAAAGCAATTTGTAGAGCTATAAACGAAAGAGGGGTCTCGTGTCGGATCCAGAGTAATTAATTACCTTTGTTTTTTTTTTTTAATTTTCAAAACGTCCTAACTCGAAAACGAAAAGCTCGGAAGGACAACTTTAAATGTAAAACTTGTATATCTCGTCGAGAACTACAAAAAAACCTATTAGAGTTATCGTTCCACGGGACACCGTTTCCGAGTAAATCGACCTCAAAAATTTGAAGAAAATTTCAAAGAATTTCAACTTTGACAACTTATATCTCAAAAACGGAGACGGCCTGGAACGTCAATAAAAAATTAATTTGTAGATAATTTTGTCCTCTTTCGAACGAAACATGACTCAAGCCGATCGTTTGAGAAATACTGGAGCTATGAGCGAAAGAGTAGTCTCGTGTCGAATTCTCGCAATTTTCTTTTCGCCAAATTCGAGATTTATTTTTTATTTTTTTCTGACCTTTAGATGCACCGTAACGCAAAGGGTCAAATGGGGTTTTCGACATATTTTCTGCTCCTCTATCCGATAAATTTTTTTTTTTTTTTTCGAAATTCAGAAGTCGAAATTTTTCGAAAAAAAAATTCCAGAGTAAATGCCTTGTTTTTTTTTTTTAATTTTCAAAACGTCCTAACTCGAAAACGAAAAGCTCGGGAGAAAAACCTTGAATATAAAACTTGTAGATCTCGTCGAGAACTACAAAAAAACCTATTAGAGTTATCGTTTCACGGAACACCGTTTCCGAGAAAATCGGCCTCAAAAATTTGAAGAAAATTTCAAAGAATTTCAACTTTGACGGCTTATATTTGAAAAACGGAAACGGCCTGAAACCTATAAGCGAAAGAGTAATCTCGTGTCGGATCCTCGCAATTTTCTTTTCGCCAAATTCGATATTTATTTTTTATTTTTTTCTGACCTTTAGATGCATCGTAGCGAAAAGAGACAAATAAGATTTTCGACATATTTTTTGCTGCTCTATCCATAATTTTATTTTTTTTTTTCGAAATTCAAAAGTCGAAATTTTTCGAAAAAAAAATCCAAGGCAAATACCTTAGATTTTTTATTTTTTTATTTTCAAAACGTCCTAACTCGAAAACGAAAAGGTCGAGAGAAAAACCTTAAATGTAAAACTTGTAAATCTCGACGAGTACTACAAAAAAGCCTATTAGAGTTATCGGTAGACTGTTTTCCATAGAACACCCTTATTTATGTAAATAAGTATAATCCCCACCACGGATAATCGAAAGATTCCTAAAAAAAAGTATTTCTTTGTCGGCGATACATGGATAAACAAAAACTAAAAATTGATGCTCTTAGATTGAATTTATTCTTAACCCTTATTATCTGTATAGAGTTTTGTGATATATGTGCATAACGTCTCTAATAACTCTAAATAGTCGTGTATGCGCTAGCTCACTATTGGTGTATTGTTAGATTAACAATGGGTTTTTTTGTGACTAGAGTACCATTCCTTTGGGTTCGGAGAATTGAATATTTTAGTAATAAATAGACCATCACTCAAATTAGTGTGTTTCATTTATAGTATATTACAGTGGCGACGAGGATTTAAAAATAAGAAACCTGTCTTAGTTTACTTTCGGAAATTTTCACGAAAATAGTACTATCGGGTTGATCAGTACTTCTTAGTGTGCATTAGTGTGATTTTATAACAAAATGGCACCGCCATTAGAAGCCAGTGCTGTCACCATTAAGACCGAATACGTCGGACTTTTGGGGTCTTTGAATACGTTTGACCCCAAAATATCAAATTTTTCGGTGTTTGCCGAAAGACTTAAGCAATTTTTTATTGCTAACAATATCACGGATAGTGACAGGAAACGAGCAATTTTACTGAATACTCTTTCTGAAGATTGTTACGTTTTGGTGAGGAACTTGTGTGTTCCTGATCCGCCTGAGTCAAATAGTGTTGAACAGCTCATGAAGATACTTACTGATCATTTTTCGCCTGTCAAGTCATACTTTGCTGAAAGGCTTAGGTTTTACAATTGTAAACGTCAGCAGGGTGAATCGATTGCTGATTGGCAAGCAAAAGTAAAGAGTTTAGCCGCCAATTGTCGTTTTGGTACAGAGCTTTCTGTGGTAATGCGCGATATTTTTGTCACAGGAATTAACGATGACAAAATTATGGATCGTCTTTTTGAGGAAGATGCCTCAAAAACTACCTTCGAAAAAGTGGTAAAAATTGCCCTTAGTAAAGAGTCAGCTTTAAAGGATCATGATGTTAGAGGAAACCTAGGTGTTGGTATAAAACAAGAGCCAGTATACTTCCAGAAACCCAGACGTCAAAACTTCCCAAGATCCCAAAATGGAAATGGGATAGGTTTTAAAAAAGGAAATTTTTCAGGTGCAGGAGGAAGTGATACAGCCCGGATTAAGTGCACAGTGTGTGGTCGTAAAAATCATTCTATAAAAGATTGCGTTTATAAAAATTGTAATTGCCATAACTGTGGCATGAAAGGTCATTTAGCACCCCAATGTAAACGTAGCAGTCGACATAATTTTTTACAAGACAATCAAGACTCTGAAGAATCTATATTTAATATTCGGGACTTGGATGTAAATAGGATAGAAAGTTCAGGTAATATCAAGCCATTTTTTATTAACTTAATTGTTGAAAATATACCAATAAATTTTGAAATTGATTCTGGTTTCGCTCATTCAGCAATCTCAGAGAAATTATATTTTAAACATTTTAGTGGCAAAGAGGTATTTACTAACGATTTGTCTTTAACTGATTATATCGGCCTCACCTTCAAACCAATTGGTTATTTGAAATTAAATATTAAATTTGAGAAAAAAAAATATATTCTAAAAACTTATGTAATAAAAAATGGAGGCCCTCCACTGATCGGCAGAAATGCGTTATCTATGCTTAATTTTGGCTTTTGTAAATTAAATACGGATAATTCTAAGCTTTTAGAAAAAAATTCCATGTATACAGTATCTAGCATAGTACAAGGTTGCACGGATTCTTCTACAAGTATTTCTAGCTTATTAAAAAATTACCAAGAAATTTTTGATTCAAAGATTGGCACATTTAATAAATTTAAAGTTACCATAAATGTAAAAAATGGAGCAATTCCAAAATTTTGCAAAGCAAGGCCAATTCCTTTTGCTTTAAAGCCTAAAATAGAAAAGGAACTTGACCGTCTTGTGCAAAATGGTGTATTAGTAAAAACTGAATTTTCAGAATGGGCAACTCCTATTGTACCAGTTTTAAAAAATAATGGGGATATACGCATATGCGGAGATTTTAAAATAACATTAAACCCTTTTTTAGAAAATGTTCATTTTCCTTTACCTCGCGTCGAATATTTATTCGCACAATTACAGGGTGGTCAAAAGTTTTCCAAGATAGATTTGTCTGAAGCTTATCAGCAGATTGTGCTTACAGAAGAATCTAGGAAACTTGTGACAATTTCTACACATAAGGGTCTTTTTTCTTACACCAGATTACCGTTTGGAATAACGAGCGCTCCGGCCATATTTCAAAATATAATGGAACAAATATTTATATGTCCGGGAGTCGTTTGTTTTTTGGACGATATTTTGGTCACTGGGGAAAACGATTTTTCACACTTGGAGCGCCTAGAGTATGTTTTCCGTCGACTTCAAGAATGTGGTTTGAAAGTTAGGAAAGAAAAATGTTCGCTATTTCAAGACTCTGTAAATTATCTTGGTCACAGAATTGACAAAGCAGGGTTACATACCTCAGAAGAGAGAGTGTTAGCAATTAAAAAATGTCACGTCCCTAAAAACGTCACTGAACTTAAGTCGTTTTTGGGAATGATAAATTATTATTGTAAATTCATTCAAAATGCTTCGGATATACTAAAACCCTTATATAGTCTTTTGAAAAAAGATGCAAAGTGGCATTGGTCATTAGAATGCTCGAAAAGTTTCGAAACTTCTAAAAATATGTTATTGTCATCAAAGGTTTTGACACATTTTGACCCCTCTAAAAAAATTAAATTAACAGTGGACGCATCTCAGTTCGCTTTGGGGGCCACTTTAAGTCATGTTTTTGACAATAATATAGAAAAACCAATAGCTTTTGCGTCACGTCTTCTGAATAAGGCTGAAGTTTCTTATTCACAAATTGAAAAAGAGGCGTTAGCTATTATTTTTGGAGTAAAGAAGTTTTTCTAGTATATTTATAATCAAAAATTTTTATTGATAACCGATCATAAACCCTTGTTGACCATTTTTGGTGATAAAAAAGGAATACCGGTTTTTGCAGCAAATCGTTTGCAACGCTGGGCTCATATTTTGTCCGCATTTACTTTCGACATAAAATATGTTAGTTCTGCTAAAAATACAGCAGATTTTTTATCTAGAAGTCCTTTAATGAATTCGGTTCAGTACGAGGACGACAAAATATTATTTTTAAAAATAAATTCCGAAGTATCTTATTTGAATTTGTTGAAAGAAGGTCAAATACCTATTGAGTTTTCTCAAGTAAAAAACGAAACAAATAAAGATCCGGTCTTGTCTAAGGTACTTTTTTATTTACGCTTTGGATGCCCAAATGTTTGTCCATCTGAGGGATTTAAACCTTATTTCAATAGAAGAAATGAACTAAGCATTGAACAAGGATGTGTATTGTGGGGTTTCAGATTAATTATTCCACCCAAATTGCAAGATTTGGTGTTAAATGAACTTCATTCTACACATATGGGAATAGTTAAAATGAAATCGCTCGCAAGATCCTATGTTTGGTGGCCTTTAATAGATTTTCAAATAGAACTTTTATCTAAGAAATGTAATTGTTGTGCGATTTTTGCAAATAATGCACCAAAAACTTCGTTAGAAGTGTGGGAGTGGCCAAAACAACCATGGACACGCTTACATGCAGATTTTTTTGGGCCAGTCTTCAACAAAAATTTTTTAGTTGTAATTGATGCAACATCAAAATGGATTGAGTGCTTTGAGGTTAATAACATAACTGCCACCACTACAATAAAAATTTTCAGGGAACTTTTTGCTAGATATGGACTTCCTATACAATTATGTACTGATAATGCTACCACATTTATGTCAGAGGAATTCCAGAATTTTCTTTGTGGAAGTGGCGTTAAACATTTAACTGGGGCACCATATCATCCAGCGACAAACGGTTTAGCGGAAAATGCTGTTAAAACTATGAAAAACGCTATATTAAAATCTCGGCATGATAATCCAGGTATGGACGTTAATTTAATAATAAATAGATTGTTATTATTATATCGTAATACTTGTCATACCACAACGGGGGAAACACCTGCCAAGATTTTAATAGGACGCAATCTCAGAACTAAATTTGATTTATTATTGCCTTCTGTTTCCAATACAGTTATTGAAAAACAATCTTCTCAAAAAAAATATTATGGTTCTCAAAAAGAAGTTACTTTTAATATCGGAAATCGCATTTGGGCTAAGGATTTCAGAGCAAATAAACCGACATGGTGTCAAGGTAAAATCATCGAAATACTTGGTAGAAGAACTTACGCAATTGAAACAGATTGTGGATTGAAATGGAAACGTCATACAAATCAATTAAAACAAAATTTTGCCAATAATGCTGATACTGATAATAATCATGACCATGAAATTTCCATTATTCCACGCTCTGAACTCAACAGTAATACTAATAATATTTTTGGTGATAATAGTGGCACAAATGATTGTAACATCGAGAATGTGTCAAATAGTGAAGTGCAACAACCAAAAGTTGACATTCCGGTATTAAGGCGTCGGAGTAGGTTAAAACCGCCCGAAAGATTAGTTGTCGGGTTAAACTAATTGTACTTAGAATTAATATAAAGAAAATGTTTAGAAAATAAGGGAGAAGGTGTGATATATGTGCATAACGTCTCTAATAACTCTAAATAGTCGTGTATGCGCTAGCTCACTATTGGTGTATTGTTAGATTAACAATGGGTTTTTTGTGACTAGAGTACCATTCCTTTGGGTACGGAGAATTGAATATTTTAGTAATAAATAGACCATCACTCAAATTAGTGTGTTTCATTTATAGTATATTACAAGTTTTTACAGCGGTTTTTCTTTATCCGAGCATCGCCGACAAAGAAATAATTTTTTATAAGAATCTCGATTATCTGTGGCAAAAACTATATCCACAATAAGTTTTTAAAATAATTTTGTATAGTACAATAATCGATAAATCTTTAATAATTATTGCATACATTATTTTGAAAATCAAACAAAGTTCTTGCCTAAATGAAACAAATTTTTGGTTAAAGACATTTAGTACCCCTAATTTGCATAGATATTCAATTACCACAATTCACATTTACATATTCATAAAATTTAAACTTTCAACATTTCCAAGTAACGTGGCCATTGTTGCAATTTAATAAATTTTAAGTGATTATGCTAATAAGTTTAAGTTAGGGTGTTCAGGTATTGTTATAAAATTTTTAAATTTTCCTAATTGGGTTTTTGAAATTTGTCCTGGAAAACTATGGTCTAAAAAATTAGTTCATTTATCACTTTGTATTGACTTTTTTAACGGTTTCATAAGTGTGCTTATTAAAATTGAAACTTTTATCGAAATAGAATTCCAATATTTCACTTAGTAAGTAGGTAGCTTGGATTTCAAATCTGTTTATTATCGGAGGTTGCCCCTCAACTATAATTTTTTTTATAAAGAAAAATGTATTTTTTTGCTTATTCTTCTCGATACTTTGAGCAAAGATAACTGTCATCAGCTTTATTTTAGCTTTAAAAAAAGACGGTACTAAAACCTAAAACAGTCCAAAAAAAAAAAAACACAATTTATTATTACAATTTTTAATAACCGAGCCGTTACCATTTTATCGTTTATTACATTATGCGATTATTTTAAACCTTTCTAGAACAATTATTTTTTCAAACCAAAACAAAACTATCACCTAACAAAGCTAATTTTGCTTCAGACGTAGATATACTTACCGTATAATGCCTCATTCTCACTTGCGCGAAATTCGCTCTTTTTTATCATTACTTCGAAAATTTGATGTTTGATACACGCACAAAACATCAAATTGTCGAAGCAATGTCAAAAAAAAAGCGAATTTCGCACAAAAAAAGCGAATTTTGCGCAACTATAAATGAAGCATTATACTCACTTGCGGAAAATTCGCTTTTTTTTACATTGTTTCAAAAATTTGGCGTTTGATACACGCATAAAACGTCAAATTGTCGAAGCAATGTCTAAAAAAAAAGCGAATACCGCACAAAAAGAGCGAATTTCGCGCAACTGTAAATGAAGCATAATTCTCACTAGCGCAAAATTCGCTATTTTTTAACATTGCTCCGACAATCTGACATTTTATGTGTGTATCAAACATCATATTATCGAAGCAATGTGAAAAAAAAGCGAATTCCCACAAATAAGAATAAAACATGATACCTACGTATGAAGAAATCGAATAATAAAATCGCTATTTAAAAAAATTTAATACAAATTTCAACTCATCTAGAATCCGGCAACTGGTTCTGATTGCCTGTTGAATATTTTCAAGCAATTCAAAATTTTCATATCTAAATTTGAGAACATTGACATTTTGTATAACTCTTATAACCATTTGCACCAATTATTTTAGAAAAGCCCTAACGATAAGCATTCCCTTAAATGACATTTCTCCATGGAAAATTGTCAGTTTAGAGAATAATTATCGTTACGGCTCCCCTAAAATAATTAGTAGAAACAGCCATTAGCAATCTAAAGAAACACGAACATTTGCATCAAATTTTATTCAAAATTTCGACTTTCGCTCCTTTTTCTCCAATCAAACCAATCATATGTTAGCGCAATTTAACAAAACTATTATACCTAGTGCTCTAATTCACATTCGTTATATAAACATCACAGCGTTCGTTGCAAAAACAGCACCAACTCCTACCACTCATGGAAAAACCGCGACAGCGAAAACATTCTCCCGAAGAAAAAAAAAAAAACCCTAACAAAAATAATTGTCACTCACTCTAACAATTATTTTGCTATTTGACATCTATTTGTATGACTTCCTTGAAAAACTCCCTTTTCACAAATCGCAAAACTATCATGTCTCATTCCTTGATTTTTTAAATAGCACAGCGATATAATACATAAGCATCTACATTCAAACTCTTACTATCAACTCCGAACATTTTTGACCTTAACTTCTATAATTATATTCAATAATGGCTGTGGTGCAATGAGAACAGGCTGGCTTTTGGAGAGGTTAATTGTAAGTTCAATTCCCACTGATGGAAGAATTTTTTTTTTCAATGAAATAAAAATCAACTAAATCAACAAAATCTATTTGGAACATACCTATTCGCGACCCACTCAAAACTTTCATAACGAAAAATGGGTTGGGGCACGTAACTTTGATTCTGTTTTACTTCGTAGAAAATGTAAGGGCACGTCTATGCATAGCGAAAAAGTAGGCTCGTGTTGGATCCCCGCAATTTTCTTTTCGCCAAATTCGAGATTTTTTTTATTTTTTTCTGACCTTTAGATGCATCGTAACGCAAAGAGTCAAATAAGGTTTTCGACATTTTTTTTGCTCCTCTATCCGATAATTTTTTTCGAAGTCGAAATTTTTCGAAAAAAAAAAATTCAGAGTAAATGCCTTGTTTTTTTTTTTAATTTTCAAAACGTCCTAACTCGAAAACGAAAGGCTCGGGAGAAATACCTTAGATGGAAAACTTGTAGATCTCGTTGAGTACTACAAAAAAACCTATTAGGGTTATCGTTCCACGGGACACCGTTTCCGAGAAAATCGACCTCAAAGATTTGAAGAAAATTTCAAAGAATTTCAACTCTGACGGCTTATATCTCAAACACGGGTATGGCCTGGAATCTCAATAAAAAACCAATTTGTAGATAATTCTGTCCTCTTTCGAACGGAACATGACTGGAACCGATCGGTTCAGAAATAGCGAAGCTATAAGCGAAAATGTAGTCTCGTGTCGGATCCCCGCGATTTTCTTTTCGCTAAATTCGAGATTTCTTTTTTATTTTTCTCTGACGTTTAGGTGCATCGTAGCGAAAAAGGTCAAATGAACTTTTCGTCATATTTTTTGCTCCTCTATCCGATGGCATTTTTTTTTTTTTTTTAATAAAAGTACGTCGTAGTACATACAACGCCCTTCGGGCGTAGGCCCTTCGGGCCAATAAAAGAACGTCGTAGTGCATACAACGCCCTTCGGGCCAATAAAAGTACGTCGTGGTGCATACAACGCCCTTCGGGCGTAGGCCCTTCGGGCCAATAAAAGAACATCGTAGTGCATGCATACAACGCCCTTCGGCCGTCGGCCCTTCGGGCCAATAAAAGTACGTCGTAGTGCATACAACGCCCTTCGGGCCAATAAAAGAACGTCGTAGTGCATACAACGCCCTTCGGGCCAATAAAAGTACATCGTAGTGCATACAACGCCCTTCGGGCGTAGGCCCTTCGGGCCAATAAAAGAACGCCGTATTGCATACTACGCCCTTCGGGCGTCGGCCCTTCGGGCCAATAAAAGAACGCCGTAGTGCATACTACGCCCTTTGGGCGCAGGCCCTTCGGGCCAATAAAAGAACGTCGTAGTGCATACAACGCCCTTCGGGCCAATAAAAGTACGTCGTGGTGGACACAACGCCCTTCGGGCCAATAAAATTACGTCAAAGTGCATACAACGCCCTTCGGGCCAATGAAAATGCGTCGTGGTGCATACAACGCCCTTCGGGCGTTGGCCCTTCGGGCCAATGAAAGTACATCATAATGCATACAACGCCCTTCGGGACAATAGAGGAACGTCAGGGTGCATACGGGCGTAGGCCCTCCGGGCCAATGAAAGTGCGTCGTGATGCATACAACGCCCTTCGGGCGTAGGCCCTTCGGGCCAATAGAGGAACGTCAGAATGCATGCGACGCCCTTCGGGCGTCGGCCCTTCGGGCCAATAAGAATACGTCAAAGTGCATACAACGGGCCCAAATCACCCTATCCAAATCCTCAACCGAATCGGGAATGTCCTGTTGCATCATATACAAAAGAATGTGTGCGTGAGGAGCACCGCGCTTTTGAAATTCTATTCTCACCACGTAAGCCTCGACTTTCCCAAGAATTTGCCTTGTCAGCAAGTCTCGCATTAAACTGTTCAACTTCTGCTCGAAAACCCTACACACAATATCAGGAAAATTGCAAACATCATCAGTTCCCTTACCGAGCCGTTGAAGTTCCTCGGTAATTTCCGCCCACTGCCGATTTGCAGTAAAAGTCAACAAATAAGTTGAAGGCCTTCTCAATTTCCTACAAAGGGCCATACAATCCATGTACCCATTATAATAATATCTACGAGACCCTGGAATGGTGGGTGGTAAAACCACGATTTTACCGACCGACTGCTGCCCCGAAAACCCCAAGCCTCTCCTAGCGGCTTCTTGCAATAAAAAGCTTTTAAGATTGGCATAGGTTTCTGCGAGCATGTGCCTTTGATTTCCTATCGCCCAATTTACATTATTGTATTCAATTTTTACGCCCGCATCAAGAAAATACTGCAGGCGTAATTTCCCTACGTGCTCCAGTACGTTCCAATACCGTACGCTATCCAGCGACGCCGAATCCGAAAGAAGTCTAACACAATAATATTCTCGTAAGGAATGGACCTTGTCTTGATCTTTTTGTTGCAAGGCCTGCTCTCCGTGAAGGTGGATGAGCGGATACATCATAAGATCTAACGAACTTCTCAAAACATTGACCTCTCGGTACGGGCGAGCCGCATCTTCTTGCAACGGCTTCACAGCGAACTCGACGTCGTAATAACATGGCGGTCTATCGCCCACGTATACTCCGGCAACGGTTTCGTTGCGAGGATATTGCATGCCCGATTTGAATGCCGCACTTTGACGTCGCTGAAATTTGAAGCGTTTTGCATCGTCATCCTCTTTATCGCGAGGATTAACACACAGAATGACCTCTCGAACTTCCCTATTCTGCGCCCTAGCATTCAATTTTTCCTCCTCAAAAATTTCCCCAGCGTTTTTGAAAATACGCAAAAGAATATTTCCAGCTCGCAAATAATGTTCAAGCCTTCTCACAGTCGCTAATTCTAATTGGGTCGAAACAGTCGACATATTTTTCCTAGCTTTCAGAACGTCTTCACTCACATCCATGAAATACAGATACGCCTCATTCAATTCTTGCAGACCAGATACATGCGTCGAAGCCATAAAACGAACTGTTCTGTCGATAATTGCTGGTTCGACTTGAGGACGGCTGTCTGGAAGACCAAGACCAGCGAACGTCCCGCGTCGATGGACAGTCGCAAAAATGCTATTGTATGCTTGAATAAACCTATGGAAATGACTTTTTCTCATTTGAGCCCTATCTTTACAATAATACAAAGAAAGAATGAAACGATCATGAGGCTTCCTGAACAAACTGTTTTCCGCTAAAACCCGTTTTCCTAACCCACAATATTGTTCCGTACTATCACTTTTAGCTCTTAGTTCGGTGTGCCAAAAACGAGCACCACAAAATTTACAATTCCATCTAGGTTTTTTTGAAAGCCGATGCACCAAAATGTCTTGAAAGTCACGATCATTAAATTCCCACGCGTTTTGATAAAACTCCGTGGTTCTTTCGTTCCTAATTCTCCACTCAGGTTTCTCCAAATCCGTAGCAGGAAGCGACTTCCACTCTTTGAGTCGTTTGTCGAAATCAACTCTCCCTAGTTTTTGACTTAAGGTCACTACGCGTGGTTGTGGAGGTCGCTTCCGTGAGATGGACTAAGCAGAAGCTACTGCAGCAGAAGCTACTGCAGCAGAAGCTACTGCAGCAGAAGTTTTCTTGACAGAAGCTGCCTTAGCAGATGCTGCCTTAGCAGATGCTGCCTTAGCAGATGCTGCCTTAGCAGATGCTGCCTTAGCAGATGCTGCCTTACCAGATGCTGCCTTAGCAGATGCTGCCTTAGCAGATGCTGCCTTAGCAGATGCTGCCTTAGCAGAAATTGCCTTGGTAGAAGCTGCCTTAGCGGAAACTGCCTTGGTAGCAGCTGCCTTAGCAGAAGCTACCTTGGTAGAAACTGTCTTGGTAGAAGCTACTGATGCTGGAGCTACTGATGCAGGAGCCACTGATGCAGGAGCTACTGATGCAGGAGCTACTGCCGCAGGAGCTACTGCTGCAGGAGCTACTGCTGCAGGAGCTACTGCTGCAGGAGCTACTGCTGCAGGAGCTACTGCTGCAGGAACTACTGCTGCAGGAACTACTGCTGCAGTAACTACTGCTGCAGTAACTGCTGCTGCAGTAACTACTGCTGCAGTAACTACTGCTGCAGTAACTACTGCTGCAGTAACTACTGCTGCAGTAACTACTGCTGCAGTAACTACTGCTGCAGTAACTACTGCTGTAGGAACTACTGCTGCAGGAGCTACTACTGCAGAAGCTACTGCTGCAGGAGCACCCCCAGTGTTGAATAGAAAAAGAACAGCAGGCTCATACAAATCATAGTGGTTGTTACCAATATAACGTAATACAATAGGATTCTTATCATTATGAGTACCAAAATCCGCCATTAAAATACCATCACTCACAATGGCAACTCTCCTATTGTAAATATTAGCGCAAGCCAAGCATTCGACAGAAGCACCCCATACATTTAGCTTTGACATTGTAAATAATATCGTTCAATAAAAAGTCTTCGTTCGTAGAAAAGTGTTCTTTTTGAAATATGAAAGTTTAATACAACAGAAATCACAACATAAACGTTAACACAGACAAAGATACAACAGATAAAATAGAATAAATACGTATTAAAACTGAAAATGTTCGATAATAGGATAAATTCGTGTCTAACTTTTAGCGTTGACTATCAAAAACTTGACAAACTGACAAACTGACTTGACATGTCATAATTTTTACGGGTAAATTTTGTTAACAGGCCATTTACACCTCGATTTTCGCATTATCTTTAACATCCTCCCCGGCAGCAAAATCGTCGATTTCTAATGGATATAGGCACTGCACTGGACGTTTAAGTCTGACACTGTCACTTGTCTTTATTTCGCACGCTCTCACTTTTCCATCGCGTCCTTGAAATACCTGTGTGACTCTCACAAGTTTCCATGTTAAACGTGGTCTGTCCTGGTTTTGCAAAAGTACTACGTCTCCCTCTTTAATTTCCTTAGGTTATGGATTATCGATATAATGGGCAGAGCGCAACTGTTGCAAATAATCAACTTGCCACTTCTTCCAAAACTGATTCATTGTTTCTTCTCTGGTTTTCCATTTCTTCAAAATATCATTTCTCTTAATTTCCTTCGATTTTAAGTTCGGGCTGAATCCTAAATCGACCACTCCGATCAAGAATTTTCCGGGTGTTAATATAAAGAGATTTTCTGGGTCTTCATCAATATACGTTAACGGTCTTGAATTCACTGTCGCTTCTACTTCTGTTAGTATTGTTCGTAACTCATCAAATCCAACCAATTTCTTTAATAAAGTTGACTTCAAAGCATCTTTCACAGTACGAACCAACCGCTCCCAAAAACCTCCCCACCATGAGCCTCTTTCCACGCTAAATTTCCAATGAATCCTATTCTTTCTTACTAAATTTTGTATTTCTTCCTGTTGTAAAATTTTCGTTAACTGGTCTAATTCCTGAGCTGTGCGTTTGAATGTTTTTGCGTTGTCCGAATAGATTATGTTAGGTACCCGTCTTCTAGCGATAAAACGTCTGAGACCTAATACACAACTTTCTGTTGACAGACTTTCCACTAATTCCAGATGTACCGCTCTTATTACGGCACAAGTGAATAACATGATGTACACTTTAACTCTTTGTTCGTTCATAATTATGTACAGTGGTCCAGCAAAATCTATTCCGGTCACATTGAAGGGTTGTGCTGCTGTTATTCTATCTCTGGGTAATGGAGCAAATGGCTGCATTCCCGATTTTCCCTTCAATTCCTTGCAAACAACACAGCGTCCTATAATTGCTTTAATTCTTTGTCTCGCCTGAATTATCCAGTACATTTTTCTTATTTCGGCTAGTGTAGAATTTATTCCGCTATGTTTCATCTGTTCATATGCGTTCCATATTAATTTCTTTGCTAATTCTGACTTTTTGGGTAAGATAATAGGATGTCTCTCATTGTAACTTAAACCGGATTCTTGTAACCTTCCTTTCAGTCTTAGTAAATAATTCTCATCTATAAATGGATTCAATTTTAGAATTTTGGATTTTTTAGAAATTTCTTTATTGTTCCTCAAACTTTTTATTTCTTCAAAATACGTTTCTTCTTGTGCTATTCGTATCCAATATGTCTCAGCTTTTTCCATTTCTTTAGCTCTTATATATCCTGAAATTTTTCTTTCCCTTTCCTTTATTTTTAGATTATTCGCAAATCTGAAGACTAGAGCAGTAACTCTTAAAGTTTTTTCATAACTACTAAATTGATCCAAAGAAAATATTCCTTTAAGTGTAACTTGCTCGCTTTTTTCAATATCAATTTCTGCTCTCGTCTCTGCTAAACAAGAAAATACTTTTGTTTCTTCATTTTTCAGATCAAAATACTCGTCCATTGGCCAATTTTCTTTGTTTGCAGACAACCATGTAGGTCCATGAAGCCATCGTTCCGATTCTTTCACCAATTTTGAAGCTTTGACTCCTCTTTTCAAAAGGTCTGCAGGGTTTTCTTTACCTGGGCAGTACTTCCATACGATATGATTCATATTTCGTATTTCCTGTACTCGGTTTTGAATAAATGGTTTCCACTTAAATTTATTGCCATTTATCCAATGCAAAGCTATTTCAGAGTCCGACCATATAAATATTTCGGTTATATTTAATTGGATATTCTCTATGATATATTTTTGCATTCTTGCACCACATAAAGTTGCGGTCAATTCTAACTTTGGTAAAGTTAGCTGTTTCTTCCTCGATAGCTCAGTTAATTGAAACTCGTTTATTTATTTTTACTTTCGGTTTTATTCTCGAAAGAGTACAAAGGGGATTTTTTAAATAAAAAAAGGCTGACAATTTTGGCGACCTGTTGCGTCTCTCGTGGTCGCACCCCCCTAACAGACAGCGACCGAACCTTTAGAGGTTAACAAAAATACATTTTTATAAATGCGGAGTTGCCACATCTAGTCTAATAATAATTAGAGAAATTCAACAAAAGTAAAATTATAAAAACTCATTAACATACTCCCCGCCTTGAGAGACTTATGTCTATCAATACCAATAACTTACTTACTATTACAACACACATATACTTTCTAAACAAAATCTAACTTCTTGAAAACCAAAACAAATTTTACGAAAAGTCTAGTCCAGGGTTATCTAAACAGTCACTCTAAGGGCAAAGCACAAATGCTGTTCACAGAACGCCGAATTTCACCATTTCGAACCTTTATATCAACAACTCTGCAGACACCGTCATCACCTGGATACAGTCTTGTGATTCTACCCAACTTCCACTCCAGTACAGGACCAGAATCATTTTTGACAAGAACTAATGCTCCGATCTTCACCAATTCATGCAAATTGCTTTTCCATTTGACTCGCCGCTGTAATTCAGGAAGATACTCGTTTCTCCAACGTTTCCACACATGTTGTACAATAGCTTGAAGTCGCTGCCATTTTTTCAAGCGATTTTCACATACATCAGTTAAATCCACTTCCGGAATTGTTGTCAAACTTCGGCCAATTAAGAAATGTGCTGGCGTGAGTGCTTTCAAGTCCGAAGGATCGGGGTACAAAGGACAAAGAGGCCGCGAATTGAGGATGCCCTCTATTTGAACCAAAATGGTATTAAATTCCTCGAAAGTAAAAGACTCCACATTCGCGACCCGTTTCAAATGGTGCTTTATGCTTTTAATTCCGGCCTCCCAAATTCCCCCGAAATTTGGCGATCGAGCTGGAATGAAGTGCCACTGAATCCTATCAACAGTCAAAGATTGGGAAATATTTTTTGACTCTTGTTCTAGAAATTTATAAACTTGAATGAGCTCATTATTGGCTCCGACGTAGTTTGTAGCATTATCTGAAAAAATATGAGAAGGTTTACCTCGACGGCTTGCAAACCTTTTCAGAGCTGCTATGAAACATTCTGTAGTTAGTTCAGAGACCAGTTCTATATGGACTGCCTTGGTACATAAACACACGAACAGACAAATGTATGCTTTAATTATTTTAGCACCTCTAGTTTTACGATCTTTTATGCAAAATGGCCCGCCATAATCTGTACCAACATTTATAAATGGACAATCGGGATTTACTCTAAAAGTTGGCAAATCGCCCATCAAATAATTCTCAAATTTAGGTGGTCTAGCGTTAAAACAGGTAATACATTGCTTTACTATTTTTTTACAGCTATTGCGTCCCGAAATTGGCCAATATTGTTCTCTTATTGAGCACAAAAGTTGCTGCGCACCACAATGCATTAATCTTAGATGCTCTTCTCTAAAAATTAATTCTGTCAAAATATGATTTTTTGGAAAAATAATGGGATGTTTTCTTTCAAAAGGTAAACTTGCATTAGTCAGTCTACCTCTTACCCTTATCAATCCATCCTTCATAAAAGGATTTAAAGACAATATTTTACTTTTTTTGTGTACTATCCCATTATTTTTCAAATCATCATAATCTGCTTTAAAGCATATTTCTTGGACATGCCTTATCAACACTTTATTTGCATTCTCGAACTCACTCGGTGTCACTACAGGCTCTACAATAATTTCTTTTTTGGATCCCTTTAATTTAAGATTTTCTATAAACCTAATTATATAACTTATCACTCTCAAAATTTTGCTATAAGATGAAAACTTCTTTAGGAGATAACTTAAAATATTTGTGCATTCTACTGAATCCATAATTTGTAAATTTACACTCGAGTTCACAGTCTTTTGCTCTGGTACCTCAAAATCTATTTTAAGTTTTGTAAGATTCCATTCTGACCTCTCTAGAAACAAAAAATCTGGACCGTGAAACCATAGCTTATTCTCATACAACATTTTTGGCGTGACACCTCGTGACAGTAGATCTGCCGGGTTTTCCTTTGATTTTACATGATGCCAATTATTCACATCAGTCATACTTTGTATTTCACTCACTCTATTGGCTACAAATTGTTTCCATCGGCATAAATCACCCTGAATCCACGCAAGTGAGATCATAGAATCCGACCAGTAGTATATGTTATGAAAATTAATCTCCAAAGCCTTTATCGTTTTACATGCTAGATTTGCCAAAGAACCGCACTGCAAAGCTCTAATTTCGCCAATGTTTGGCATTTAATTGGAGCAACTCTACTTTTTGCTACTAACAAGTTTGACAAAATTAAACCCGATGATAAGACACACCTAACATACAAAACTGCTCCATACGCCCTTTCACTCGAATCACAAAATCCATGCATCTCAATTGTAACATACTCAGTGCTCAAAACATGTCTTGGTATTTGGAAGTCATTCACTAAATACAACTCCTTCAAAAAAATCATCCACTTCTCTCTTAAATCACTAGGCAAGTTAGGATCGTCCCAATCAACCTTTAACTTCCACAGTTCTTGTAAAATCAACTTTGCGACGACAATTATTGGGCCTAGCAGACCCAAAGGGTCAAAAATCTGACATATAATTGACAAAATACATCTTTTTGTTAAACGTTGTGGAAGTGAAAAGTCTTTTATTTTGTACTGAATCAAATCTTCATTTGAATTCCAGAATATTCCCAAGGCTTTGTTGTGTTGGTTTTCCCCTATATTCAAAACACTAACATCAAGTTCCTTATTTATTTCAAATTGACTCAAAATTTCCCGTTTGTTACAAAGCCATTTTCTCAACTGAAAACCAGCACTTGACAAAATATGACATATTTCTCTCTGCATTTTTAACATGTCCTCAGACCTATCACATCCTGTTAGCAGGTCATCCATGTAAAAATCCTTTTTTATTATCTCGCAAGCGTCTGGAAAAGTATCCTGGTAATCTATGGCCAACTGAAACAAACATCTAACAGCTAAATACGGCGCAGACGCTGTACCATATGTAACCGTTTGTAACTCAAAACATTTCAACCTTTGATCAGTTTCAGACCTCCAAAAAATACGCTGGTATTTTCTCTCATCCTCTGCTAACATGATGCAACGGTACATTTTGGACACATCAGCTGTCATCACAAATTTGTGCTTTCTAAGCCTACACAAAATTGAAAATACATCCTGCTGTAGAGGGGGGCCACTAAACTGAATATCATTCAATGACAAACCACTCGTCGATTTTTCACTTGCATTAAAAACAACTCTACATTTGGTAGTGCTACTCTCCTCCCTCACTACAGCATGATGCGGCAAATAAAAGTTTTCTTTGTTCATTATTTCTGGTTCTACTATTTCTTTCATATGTCCTAAATTCTCATACTCTAACATGAAATAATTCTGATACTCACCTTTTAAGCTTAAATTTTTTGCCACTCTTTTTTCAAGATTCCCAAATCTGTTTAACGCAGTTTGACGCGAAAATCCCAACTGATTTAAATTGTTTTTAAATGGCACCCTAACTACAAATCTGCCCTGCTCATCGCGTGTTGTTGACTTTTTAAAGTAACTCTCACAGTATTTTTCACTAACAGACAAAATCGGCTCGGCATTATCAATCTCCTCAATATTCCAAAATTTCAATAAATTTGTTTCCAAAGAACTTTCATCTATGCAAAGATTACCCATTGACACTTTAGGCACACTTTCACAATTATTCCAATTCAAGTTTCCAGCTACTATCCAACCTAATAGACTATCTTGCAACACAGGCATATTTTCTCCCAATACCTTTCGTTCTGAACCCAGAACCGTCCAAAAAACATGAGACCCCAGCAAAATGTCAATCTCTTTTTTAACACAAAAATTTGGATCCGCTAACAACATATTTTTATTTTTTGGCAAATTCAAAATTGTTTTACTAAAACTCATCATCGGAAGCCTATCTGTTATTCTAGGAAGGACTAAGCATTTTATATCCATGCTGAAGTCTGACGTATGCGAATTTATCGAAATATCAACCTGCTTATCAATTCTAGTCAAAATCTGTCCAACTCCATGTATCATGTGATTTACTCGGCGGGGTTCAATATTCAACCTTTCACAAAACGATTCCGTTATAAAATTACTCTGGGAACCCGAATCTAAAAGTGCCCTACAGCTCAAAACTATATTTCCTATTTTTATTTGAATTTCCGCAGTTGCTAGTAAAACTTGAGAATTACTGCTAAACGTTGCAACGCTGCCTCCCGACGTCGCCACAAGCGTCTGCGGATCACACGGAGGCAACGCCACGAATACAGCGCCCATAACGCTGCTTGTTTTTTGACGCCTCCACCTCCTTGTCCTGAATCCTGATGAATATTATTGTTAATCTAGGATTATTTTGCAATTTCCATTTCGTGAAATATCGATAATATTTAACTAAAAATTTTAGAAAGACTAATGAGAATTAATTTTTTTGGGATGGGGCATCAAGCCCAAGCTGGGACCCGGGTACAAAAAAATTATTGATGTCAGGTGGAACAATCCAATGATACATGGCCCTTCGCCCTTCGCCCTTCACAGTTGATTTGTAGGCTGTATCACAACCAAGCTGTTTCTGTAAGATTTTGAAAGACACAGTGTTTAATCTAGATTGTTAAATAATAGCTATTTATATAAATAGCATTAAATAACAAGTACAATAAAGAAAGGCTTTATTGTACGAATAATTTTATGATCGAGCGAGGCTATTAAATAATAAGTCAATATTCAATAAAGCCTGTTTATGTAATACCTACATAATGTAAATTTAATGCGTTTATGTAAATTTCCATGTCGGTGATAGATAAATAAATAATTATTGTACCATTTTTCATTTTAACAGTTCCATATTTTATAAACTGTGCTCTGATGCGGTATCTTGCTCTAATTTTCTTTTCCACTCAAAAAAGTCTTCCTTATTATTAAATGTTAAATTCTTGGGGTCTAAGTTGTTTCCATGAAAATTTTTGTAATATGTAAAACAATAATGTCTTTGCTGTCGGTAATAAAATCACAGTTTAATGGGCATCTTATGGACTTCATTATTTTTGTAGATGTATTTTTGTTGTGAATTATGCTCTCCATGTGTTTTTTTGGGCGAGAATTTTTCCAAAAACTATCGAATTATAATTAATAATTTTGTGTCAAATAAATAAAGAGGCGGTAAACAAAAATGCTAGTGAACCTCCGTTTGTCGCGTCGCGCCAAATTTTAAAAGTTTCGTTCGTACACTTTCGACCATATTCGTGGCGTTGCCTCCGTGTGATCCGCAGACGCTTGTGACGTCGCCTCTTGCGAAAGGGCCGCCGACGCGGCGGTTGAACGTTGATTCACGGGTTCTCCGCTCTCTCTCTGCTCGGCTTCTCCAACCGCTCCAACCATCGTGCTTGCGTTACTTCTCGTGAGCGGGCGTCAGTGGCGTCGTTGTTGGATTTCTCAAAATGCAAGGAAATATGGTGGCTTTTGTGACATTTTGAACACTTGGGTGCACGACATTTCCAAGCATTATGATTTATTTTGAGGCAATTAAAATACAAATTCATATTTTTAACTGTATCAATTTTTTCTTCGGAACCCAATTTCTGAAAAGACTTACACTCGCTCAAATTATGGGAATCTTGTTTACACCACAAGCACTGCATTCTTTGCCCATCTGTACTAAAAAAAGTATGTACTTTCTTTGGGAACCCTTGACTTGTACTGTTGAACTTATTTCTGTCTGATTTGCATGCCTCTAACTTTTCTAAAACTTCACACTTTGTATGCAAAAAACTGTTTAACTCGTCCAACGTTGGCAAGACATTCACACATTTATACGACTCCCAATCGCGTCTCGTAATGTTATCAAATTTATTAGATAAAATATAAATAATCAAGGGGTCCCAAGAATTCGTATCTATTTTTAGATTTTTCAAAGAACGAAGGTGCTTTTTCGCATTATCATACAACTTTCTCAACTCAACATGCGACTCTTTTGTCAAACTCGGGTACTCAAAAATTGCCTTGATATGGTTAAATACAATCATTTTTTTATTTTCGTATCTATCAACTAAAAGTTGCCATGCACTCTTGTAACTATCTGCGCTAACCTCAATAGATTGAATAACCTGCAAAACATTTTCTTTCAAGGACAACTTCAAATACAAAAACTTCTGCACATCGTTTAAATTTGTATTTTGCTCTACTAATGCGCAAAAGCTTTCCTTAAAATCTAACCATTTTTCATATTGCCCGTCAAAAACCGGTAAATTTATGGGGGGCAATTTTGCAATCGAAGATATCGACCCCGTATTTTGATGCCCTTGGCCCGCCACTGATTGTCTGGAACTTACGTTCACCGACCCGTTACTGCTACCACCACCGTCGTTATTTTTCCAATAATGCTTATTCAACATGCTTTTAATATCTACGACTAATGTACAATATCCATCCTCGAATATTTCCCTTTCTTGACTCTCTTGTACAAAAATATCATTGTCATTCACAATTAAAATCTCAATATCTGTTTGATAAGCGGCAAATTTATCCCAGATCCCCTCAAATTTCTCAAATTTCGCGGCTAAAATACCCCATTCTCTCTCATCACATTGCCCCTCATCTAAACCCTCAAAATAGTTTTTTAACCTTGTCAATTTACTCTTGCAAACTCCCCTTTTAACCCTTAAAGCACTCAATTCCTTTTTTTGATCCGCGTCCATTTTAACTCAAATTTAGGGCGGAAAAAAGGATTCAATAAAGGACTCAATACTCAAAAATTGGTAAATAAATAATATGAAAAGGAACGGACTTACTTTTTCTGCTAATTTTTCCTGTGAGCACTCTTTTTTCTCAACTCGAACTCACATTCTCCTCGAACAGAACAGGTTTTATTTATCCATTCCTGATCATCAGGCTCGATCAGGACCAAATGTTTCTTCCTCGATAGCTCAGTTAATTGAAACTCGTTTATTTATTTTTACTTTCGGTTTTATTCTCGAAAGAGTACAAAGGGGATTTTTTAAATAAAAAAAGGCTGACAATTTTGGCGACCTGTTGCGTCTCTCGTGGTCGCACCCCCCCTAACAGACAGCGACCGAACCTTTAGAGGTTAACAAAAATACATTTTTATAAATGCGGAGTTGCCACATCTAGTCTAATAATAATTAGAGAAATTCAACAAAAGTAAAATTATAAAAATCGTGCTGTAACGACAGCTCAGTAATGTTGGTTGAGTTTAGTGGACTGTAATTTAATAATCTTCTTTTAATTTGAAGATACAAAGATCGCGGAATCACTTTTTCCAGTGTTAAATAATATATGAATTTTTTATTGAGAAAAATCCCATTATTCGGATTGGTAATTGACCTCAACAATATAAAGCAGTGATACAGCCTAATAAAAGAGGGACTTACCGAAGTGTCGTCTATTTTCCTCCTCTAGGTGCACCTAGCCAAATGAGCTTTTGCGGCGAAAGACTTAGGGAATTTTCCAGCACTTAATTATGGGCACTTTTCCGATTTGCGGAGTTGATAGACCGAAGTATAATAATTATTCACTTTCAATTCCGGTTGCGAATTTTGTATTATTTAAATTTTGGTAATTTACCGACTGATCGCGTGCATATCGCGTGCATGGACGATATCAGAGAGTGAGTTCTCAGTGTTTTAAAACCAGTACAGTTCCTGGGCAATTGACTCGCACAGGCGCATAAAATCTTCACCCTCTGGTAACCGCATCACTACATAGAATAAATGAATCCTTAACAGTTAACTTTAAAAAATAGTGATACAATAGAACATTCATATATAGCGCCAAAGGGTGACAAATCAAATTTTTACTTATTTTATAACCAAAAAACCCTATAATTTAAACACTGATGAGACTCAAGCATTTGTTTAACTAAATCTAAAAAATAAAAATTAAAATTAAAATTAAGAAGTTCAGGGGAACTGAACATATTGCCAGCCGAAAATGCTATGCATTTTCCGAGGTGACAAGAGGCAGAGGACAAAGTTTCGACATTGGTCGTTTAAACACTGAGTCCTTAGTCTTAACAGTTGCAACTCGACTTATACCATACTTACCAGGAAAAACTTCAATAATTCTCCCGAGTTGCCACTGAATTGGAGGCAGTAAATCATTCCTAATAATTACAAGGCGACCAATTTCAGGAGTGGAAGGGTTTTCAAGCCACTTGCTCCTTTGTTGGAGAGTATGTAGATACTCCTGTTGCCAACGTCTCCAAAAATCCTGGTGGATTCGCTGAAGTAGCTGCCACCGCGTTAATCTATTAAGCTTGACATCAGCCAAATCAATGTCTGGAACAGCGCTCAATGGTTCCAAAGATAAAAAGTGACCAGGGGTCAACGCAGAAATATCATTTGGATCTGAAGAATTTTCAGTCAAAGGGCGCGAGTTCAAAATAGCTTCAATTTGACAAGTCACTGTACATAACTCTTCGTAAGTTAAAATTTGCGATCCGATAGTTCTAAATAAATGCTTTTTAACGGACTTGATACCCGATTCCCAAAGTCCTCCAAAATTTGGACTATTGCTTGGAATAAAATGCCATTTAATGGGACGTGTAGAATCAATCTGGAGTAACTGTCGATTCGCGGATACAAAATTTGTACGGTTATCAGAATACATGTCTGTAACGTAATTTCTACGAGCTACAAATCGCCGCAATGCTGCTATGAAAGCATCAGCTGTCAAATCACTGACGATTTCGATATGGATAGCCTTGGTGCTCATACACACGAAAAGACAAATATAGGCCTTTAAAGTTCGCGTTACACCACGGGTTCTATGCATTAAAATGGGGATTGGACCACCTATATCGACACCGCTGTGTAAAAACGCCCTTAACTGACATACGCGGGGAAATGGAAGCGAACCCATCTTAGGTTGAGTGGGTTGAGGATTTAATTTAAAGCATCGTACGCATTTTGACAAAACAGAGCGAATTTTACGTTTGGCTGCGATTATCCAATATTGTTGACTAAGCAAAAAATGCACGGTCCTTAGCCCGGCGTGTAAATATTTTAAATGGAAATACTCTATTATTAGGTAAGTGAGAGTGCTTTCACGGGGTAATAAAATTGGAAATTTTTTATCATAAGTAAGAGAAGAGTGGTGCAATCTGCCTCCCACTCTAATTAAACCTTTTTTATCTAAAAATAAGTTTAATTTTTGCATTGGTTTAGATAATTTTACTTTATTTTGAATCGATCGGATTTCTTCCGAAAAATAAATCTTCTGCTCATTTGATATCAACAAATGAAGAGCATCAGTTATTTGTTGATATGTTAAAAATTCCTCGTAAATTTTATCTTTGCGAAGAATCTTCTCGTCAATAAATCGCAGAAAATAAGCTAAAGATCTACAAAGTTTAGAAAATGAAGAAATTCTATTCAAAATTGCGGTCAAAAAGTTGAAGTTTTGATTTTGAGAAGTAATTAGGACCACATTACTTGAAGATTTTTCTTCGGCTAGAGTTTCAGAAGTTTCCAAGATCTCGCATGTTATGGGCCATTGTTCATAAGAAAGTTTGAGAAAATCGGGACCACTAAAAAATAAATGATGATTGACTAATTCGCTAGGATATAATCCTCTTGAAGCTATGTCAGCGGGGTTTTGAGATGTGGAAATGTAGTACCAATTTTCAGGGAGTACCCTTTCATGAATTTGCGTAACTCTATTTTGTACAAAGGTTTTCCACCGGGACGGATGCGCTTTGATCCATGAGAGTGCCACTTGAGAATCACTCCAGGCAAAAATTTTATGAATTTTCAAGCGAGAACCAAGACTATTCAAAATGAACTGAATTAGATCTGATAAAACATTACAAGCTGCTAATTCAAGTCTAGCAATACTAATGAATTTTATAGGAGCTACTCTTGTTTTAGAGCATAGAAAATAAATGAAAACCTCATTTTTATAGGTAACGCGCAAATAACAAATTGCAGCGTATGCGCGATTTGATGCGTCAGAAAACCCTATTAATTCGTATTTTGCCTTGCCAGAGAAAGTATTAATGAATCTAGGCAAGCGGAATTCTTTTAATAGAGGTAGTTCAGATTTATAGCGTTCCCAAAGGCGAGTAATTTGTGTAGGGGCTTCAGAATCCCAATCTAATCCAAGTTTCCAAAATTCTTGAATTAAGCACTTAATTAAAATAGTGACTGGCGAGAGCCAACCTAAGGGATCATATACTTTGAAAATTTCAGAAAGTATATTGCGTTTGGTACATAGGCGACTTGAAGCTGACACAGAATAACAAAAATAGTCAGAACTAGGTTGCCATCGTAGGCCTAAGATTTTTGTGGTATCGTCACAATTTAAGGATAAAGCTGTCGGATTTATGTCAGACTCCGGCAATGGTGCTAATACTTTTTTGCTATTACTAGCCCATTTGTGTAATTTAAAACCACCTGACTCACACAACATAGTTAGCTCGTTTTGGAGAGAGATGGCTTCTTTCTCGGAGCTACAGCCTGTCACGAAATCATCGACGAAACTATCATTTAAAAGAACCTTGGCTGCGTGAGGGTATTTATGCTTTTCATCTTCAGCTAGCTGCTGTAAGACTCTTAATGCTAAGTAAGGAGCGGGGGTAGTACCATAAGTCACAGTTTTCAGGCGATATTCTTGAATGGGTTCAGATTTATGAAATCGCCAGAGAATTTTTTGATAATTCTGGTGCTGAGAAGCAATTAAAATGCCACGAAACATTTTCGAAATGTCGCAACACAGAGCTATTTCGTGCAATCGAAAATTTAACAAAATACTACAAATATCCTTTTGTAATTTGGGACCTGCATATAGAGTATCATTCAAGGAAAGTTTTCCATTATTTGTGAGCGAAACTGCACTAGCATTGAAAACAACGCGTAGCTTGGTTGACAAGCTTTCAGGACGTTCAATATGATGATGAGGAATATAGTAACTTTTTTCAATCACTTGTGGGTTTTCAACCAGCTCCATGTGGTCTAAGTCTAAATACTCTTGCATAAAATCTGAATATTTTTTGTAGGTTTCTGGAGTTCTACTCAATCGATTTTCGAGAGACAAAAATATTTTTAATGCAAGCTGACGACTGTTCGGAAAAATTGGTTCAATCTTTTCACGGAAAGGTAGGGTCACAATATAGCGTCCTTCATCATTGCGAGAAAAAGTATTTTTGAATATTTTTTCGCACGCCTCGTCTTGTGGGGAAAGAATAACTTGAGTTTCAGGAATATTTTCAATTTCCCAAAATTTAGTTAACGAATCGTGAAGCATTTGATTTGAAATTTGACAAATAAGCGAAACAGAAATTATAGGCTCTTGAGGAATATTTATTTTTCCCATTAAAATATATCCAAAAATAGAGTTAATAGCAATAGGCTCATCACTATTACCAACCAGGCGGCCATCTCTAAGAAGATAAGGAAAAATATCTGCTCCTAATAAAACATCGACGGCTCCCGGTCTATTAAAATTGGGATCTGCGATTTTTATATTATCAATTATGTGCCAATTTTTTGTGTTAACCTCTTTTAATGGAAGAGAGGAGCATATTTGGGGTAAAATGACTGCACCGCTTACTGATAGGGTAAAATCAGAGTGATTATTGTTGCAAGGGCGAATTATCATATTTATAGCTCCCAATTTTGACTGCATACTGGTCTCACCAATTCCTAAAACTTCAGTATTTATATTAATGCGAGGTAGTCCCAATTTATTTGCACATTTTAGGGATACAAATGACAAGTGAGAAGCACTATCGAGCACTCCTCTGACCGTTTGATAATGACCTCTAACATCTTTGATTTGAAAAAGAGCTGTTGAAATTAAGGTGCCAGAAGTATTCAAATTGTGCGAAGAAAGGCAAGCACTTTGGCTTTGAGAGTGCGTGGGGACTGGCAAACTATTATCAGTTTCTTGTCTCTTTGGTATTTCACGTGAAAATGTTTGATGTGGACCTGTGTTTACATCAGAATCAAAATGGAGTGTAGTATGGTGTCTTTTTTGACAAAAACGACAAGTATTTGTGCTTTTACATTGAAAGGTTTTATGCAAGTTTGAAGTACAATTGATACAAAACTTTTGATCTTTAAGAAAAGTGTATCTTTCTTGAGGAGATTTTGCGAGATAATCTGGACACACTGATAGATTATGATCACGGGTACAAAGTGTACATTTATTTTGAGGCTTGGAAGCAGATAAAAATGCGCGAGGGGGTTGGCGACTATTAGGAAATTTTTGATATTGATTTTGCGGTTTTTGTGAGAATTTTGGTTTGCTAGAAGTTTGCGTTGTACTAGAAGTACCAGCACCAACTATAAAAAGTGAGCTGCAGTGTTGATCCAAAAAATTATAAATAGCTTGATATGAAGGTATCTCGGTAGGCTTACCATGAAAAACTTCGAAGCGCGTTTGAATGGAACAATCAACAGATTTTATTAATTTTTGGGCTAAAACAAAATCCCAAAAATCTGGTTGCAAGCCAACCGTTTTGAGAGCTTCAATGTTTTTTGTGAAAATATCAAGTAAGTTTCTGAGAGCTGTAGGATCGTCAGAATTAACTTTTGGAGCTGAATCAATGGCATTCCAATAGTTTTGAGCTAAGATACGATCGTTTTTATATCTTTTGACAAAATTGTCGAAAACAATTGGGTAGTTAGCGTCAGAAGCGGGTAGATGTGTAACCAATTCTCTTGGAGCACCTTCCAAATATGTCACTAAAAGTGAGTATTTCTGAATATTTGGAATGTTAGGGTTGTCATGGATCATACTTTTGAAAAGATCATAAAAGGTTGGAAATTGGTTAATATCTCCAGAAAACTTGACAATATCAATTTTCGGGAAACTATGAGAAAAATCTGGAGTTTGCTGCGAACTCCCAGGAGCATTGGGGTTGAGCGTAAGACGACGGTTAGTTCCGGTTGTTTGGGGCGTAATAGTATTTTGCGAAAAAAGATCATCATAAATTTCCTTAACCAACGTAACATCTTTATGGAATGCATGAAGATGCGCAATGCAAATTTTAACTTCATCTTGGTCAGCGTAAATTTCGTTTAATAAGGCAGAGTGCCTTTTCTGATATTCAGAGCGAACATCTTCAAGGTCTTCGAAACAAATTTTAAAATTATTACGTTTTGAATTGTCAGTTTTAGCGCTCAAAGCGACGGCTAATATTTCTTTAAGTTTAGAATCTTCTATGTCGCGCAAAACTTTAATTTTCTTAACTTTTTCCGACATTGTTCCGCAAAATATAGATTAAATAAAAATTCTAGATTATAAATCGAACTAGAAATCGAAGCTATCTTGAAACTCTTTATTATTTTTGCTGAATTTGATAAAAAGTCAGAATATAGTCTGATTATTTGAATTCCTTTTAAATATAAATTGCCTAGGAGAATTTTGAAGGGTTCAAATATCGACCTAATTTTATGAATAAATTACCTCTTTTTTGCCTCTCAAGAAAATACCTGAAACTGGAATTTATCGTTGCCCTTGAAATAAATAATACATATGTCTGCATAAAGAATGCGACATAAAATTGAATTTTGATGAAATTAAAAATTTGCAATTTGAGTTTTCACACTTTTAATGGCGTTCACACTAGAAAAAATGATTTTTTAAATTGAGTTTGGAACCAAATCCGGTGATCGAAGTGATCAAAATATGTGCTGTAACGACAGCTCAGTAATGTTGGTTGAGTTTAGTGGACTGTAATTTAATAATCTTCTTTTAATTTGAAGATACAAAGATCGCGGAATCACTTTTTCCAGTGTTAAATAATATATGAATTTTTTATTGAGAAAAATCCCATTATTCGGATTGGTAATTGACCTCAACAATATAAAGCAGTGATACAGCCTAATAAAAGAGGGACTTACCGAAGTGTCGTCTATTTTCCTCCTCTAGGTGCACCTAGCCAAATGAGCTTTTGCGGCGAAAGACTTAGAGAATTTTCCAGCACTTAATTATGGGCACTTTTCCGATTTGCGGAGTTGATAGACCGAAGTATAATAATTATTCACTTTCAATTCCGGTTGCGAATTTTGTATTATTTAAATTTTGGTAATTTACCGACTGATCGCGTGCATATCGCGTGCATGGTCGATATCAGAGAGTGAGTTCTCAGTGTTTTAAAACCAGTACAGTTCCTGGGCAATTGACTCGCACAGGCGCATAAAATCTTCACCCTCAGGTAACCGCATCACTACATAGAATAAATGAATCCTTAACAGTTAACTTTAAAAAATAGTGATACAATAGAACATTCATATATAGCGCCAAAGGGTGACAAATCAAATTTTTACTTATTTTATAACCAAAAAACCCTATAATTTAAACACTGATGAGACTCAAGCATTTGTTTAACTAAATCTAAAAAATAAAAATTAAAATTAAAATTAAGAAGTTCAGGGGAACTGAACACTCATTAACATTAGCGTTTGGTTCAGTGGCGCAACTCGGTTTTTAGCCATTAAAAAATTGCAAGTGTTATTGTCTAAACGTTTCAAATACGCTACCGCTCCATAAGCTTGCAAACTAGCGTCAGCGAATATATGCAATTCTACAGGCTCTTTTCGGTCAGGTAATATACATCGAGGTATAGCGAAATCATTTAAATTTGACACATCGTTTATCCATTGGTTCCATTCCATTTTAAATTCATTTGGTAACGGTTCATCCCATTTGAAGTTCTTCTTCCAAATTTTCTGTAGTAGAATCTTTATTGTTACAGTACATCCACTTAGCACACCGATCGGATCGAAAACCTTTCCAACGGTTTGAAGAATTATTCTTTTTGTAGGTTCCCTAGAAACGTTAAAATTGTTAAAAATTCTAGGTATATCAACAACCAACTGGTCGGTAATCGTGAACCAAATTATTCCTAAAACCTTTTTTGGGTCATTGGATTTAGGGTTATTTGTATCGTTCTCTATGGGGTTATTGAAAATTTTTGTTAAATTCACGTTATTTGAACTCCACTTTCTCAGATTCATATTTGCCTCCGATAGAATATTTTTAGAGCGTTGATATACTTTTAAAGCAGCATCTTCGTTATGAACAGATTTGATAAAGTCGTCTATGTAAAAGGATTCTAATAAATATTTTCCAAATTCACGATCTGGTTGGTTTAATAAATGCTTCCTTAGCGTAACTGCTAACAAAAATGGGCTAGTAGTAACTCCAAATGTTACCCTACACATTCTAAACGTATCAAATTTCGGTAATTGATCTACGGAAGATATTTCATTTTCGATAGGATCCTTAAACCATAAAAATCTATGAAAATAATTTCGATCGTCGTTACATAGAGAGATCTGCAAAAAAGCTTTCTCGATATCGGCTACTAGTCCAACACAACCAATTCGAAAGTTTAACAAAATTTTTAGTAAGTCCGGAACTAAATTTTCGCCCGTTATAAGTTTATCGTTAAACGAAGGCATGCCCGGCGCATGCGCACTCGCGTCGAATACTACTCGCACTTGAGAAGTTTCTTTATCTCGTCGGTAGACCGGTCTATGCGGTAAATAATACGTTTTATTATGATTTACATAATTTTCGTTCACTAGTTCCAAACAGCCTAATCGTTCGTATTCGCGTATTGCTCGATCGTATTCTAAGAGAGTCCCATTTTTACACAATTTATTAACCAAAAATTGTCTTTTATTTTGATTTCCGAACCGTTAATACCAATAGTCTCCAAGTCCCAAAATCTTTTTAAATTTAAATTTTCGTTTTCGTTAAAGTCAGTTACGATATCACTTTCGATAATTTGTGAATGTAAAATAGACGCAATATTGAAATTTACAGAAAATTCTGGAGCAACATCGTTAGATGCCCTTGCACCATGAATTGTCCATCCAACTTCTGTATTAATAGCCCGCAATTTATCCGTTAAAGGGCGCGTTTCGCCTGTAACAAATAACCAATAATTTTCGCTACCAACAAGCAAAGATATTCCGGTCGAATGTAAAGGCGATGTTCGAATATCTGCTAATAGATTTTTCTTTGCGAAATTTTCGATAATTGGGTCGTTAAGGCACGGAGGTTTAATAGAATCGAAACATATTTCGGGAGCTTCGATTGCATGTATCGTAATCGATTTATTTGAGTATTGACTTCTTACGACTACTTCGACTTTGTTGCACAGTTTAGCAACACCACGTTGAGAACTTCCGAAAACACAAACTGAAATTTTGTGCTTTCCGATAATCGATAAATTGAGTTCCCGTGAAACAGACTGTTTTGTAATGTCTCTTGTTTTGCAAAATTTAGACCTATGATTTTGACCGGTACAACGAAAACACCTGTTACTGTTCTGTAAAAGTTTCTTTTTATCGACCAAACTAATGACAGTATTCAAACAATCCTTAGTCAAATGATTTTTATTTTTACAAAATAAACACTGGTCATTAGCCATACTTAATAACCCTTGAGCAGTGAACCTTTCGCTAGAGTTTGATTTGAATCGATTTCGGGGTTCGTTACGCGTTGAAAGTCCAAAATGTTCTCGCGAACTCGCGTGAAATTTATTGTTTTTACTTTCGTTACTGTGCGCCTGCTCTAGAGCATCCACTTCGATCTTTATAAAGTTCAGTAAATCAGCGATTTGTTTTTTATAATTTACTGAGTCCGGTTCTGCGATATCTGAACCCACTTCCGACCCGTTCAATGATTCAGATGCGTTCGCAGTACTCTGTATTTTAATTCTATTAAATTGAACTCTCAGACTATAAGGTAAAACTTTAAAAATCATGGATTTAACCATTAAACCGTACTGAGCAGCTGAGATACCTAATGATTCCAACGAGCACGTTATCGAGGAGGCTGTGTTATATAGACGACGTAAGGCACTGACATCCTTATCATATTTTACGGACGGAATATCGCATAGTTTTTGCACGTAACAGTCAATAATACGTTCTGATTGTCCAAATTCGGATTGTATCAAATCGATTGCATCGTTATAAGAATTTTGACTTGACGTTAAGCCCGAAATCGTTATAGCCGCCTTACCCGTTAAAAGCGACTTTAAATATGTAAATTTACAGTTAGTACTCAACTCTGGATTTTTATGTATGGCTTGACTATATTGCTCCCAGAAAGCTGGCCATGCTTCAAGGTCGCCGTTAAATTTTAATAAATCAAGTTTAGGTAGTCTTACCGATTTCTGGCTGATTTGGGTTTGTACGTTACCAATATCCCTGTTTTGATTCGGAGAGATATCCGAGACAACTTCAGGAGCTCGAAAATATCCAGGTCCCACGTTCTGCGGCTCATTACCACTCGTTCTGCGTTTTATGGATACCTCCAAACTTGCAATAGCATCCATAGCGTTAATATTATATTCTGCAACCTTATCACATTCCGTTTCGATCAAATCATCCGATAAGGTAGGCAAAATTTTGTCGTTCAATTCGTTCAAAGTTACTCTCAACAGCTTGAGTTTTCCACACAATACTGAGAGCTCGTCTGGTGAAGTTTCTGTTGAATTTACGGCCTCGTCAACGGATTTGCACAATTTCGTTAATTGTCCACGATAATTTTTACGTAAAGACACGTCGATTTTTGATTCCATTGTAGAAATATTATTTCGATCCACGTTAATTTCACTTCCAATCAAACACTTCCCTGGTTTCGGCACCAAAATGTAAATAATATCGTTCAATAAAAAGTCCTCGTTCGTAGAAAAGTGTTCTTTTTGAAATATGAAAGTTTAATACAACAGAAATCACAACATAAACGTTAACACAGACAAAGATACAACAGATAAAATAGAATAAATACGTATTAAAACTGAAAATGTTCGATAATAGGATAAATTCGTGTTTAACTTTTAGCGTTGACTATCAAAAACTTGACAAACTGACAAACTGACTTGACATGTCATAATTTTTACGGGTAAATTTTGTTAACAGGCCATTTACACCTCGATTTTCGCATTATTTTTAACAGACATTCCCAAATAATACTCGTGAGGAATTTTATAATCGAAAACATCATTTACATAATTATCCCAATGATCCCTCACCTCTTCAACGATAATTCTACGCAAGTTTTCATGCGTTATATGCCCCCCCCAATCCCACAGCAAGTGCCCTGAAGAGGCAATTCACGTCCCCCCTAATTGGAAGATATCTACCCACAATATCTTCTGATGTCCAGATTGACATGGCAAAATGTAAATTCCCAAAAATTTAGGAAAAAAATTAATAATAACCCCAAATGAACTTTCCCAAAAAAAAAACAAACTCAAATGTCCCCAATTTAAAAAAAAAAAAAGATATATACAAATGAAACTTGGCGTACACGAAATTACTAACAACCACTAAAATAAATAGAGAATTTTAGAAAATTTAGAAAAAAATTAATTATTAAAAAATGAACTGCTGCATAAAAAACAATAAGTATTATTAAATTTGAAAAAATTGATATTGAATTTAAAAAAAAAAAACTATATATTGAAATTAGAAAAAAAACTATAGATTGAAATTAGAAAAAAAAAAAGGTATCTTTTGAAAGTTTAGAAAAAGCAACAGTACGGACAAATGTGAATAAAATAACCTCTCAACTGAAACAAATCTAGAAACTCAAATTATCAACAACTGAAGTACCTACACACACTCAAAGAAAATAAATGAAAAATCTAATTTGAAAAAACTTCCAGAAATATCCTAAAATTTACAGAACCTACGCAAATAAAATCAAATTATTAATCACTAAAGTGAAAAACACACTCGAAAAATTAAATGGAAAATCTAATTTAAATAGATAACTTCTAGAAAAAAAAACTCAAAAGGTACAGAAAATACTAATTTGAAAAAACTTCCAGAAAAACCCTACAATTTACAGCACCTACGCAAATAAAATCAAATTATTAATCACTGAAGTGAAAAACACACTCGAAAATTAAATGGAAAATCTAATTTAAATAACTTCTAGAAAAAAAAGCTTAAAATTTACAGAAAAAAAACCAATTTGAAAAAACTTCCAGAAAAACCCTAAAATTTACAAAACCTACGGAAAATTAATCACTGAAGTAAAAAAACACACTCGAAAAATCAAATGAAAAATCTAATTTGAAAAAACTTCCAGAAAAACCCTAAAATTTACAGAATTTACCAAATGAAATTATCACCAAACAATCAAAAAATTTAAATGGAAACTTTAAAAAAACTTCTACCGTAAAACTGTAAAATTAATAAATCAATGTAAAAACTAACCAAATCTATAAATGACTATTAAGATAAGATAGAAAATACAAAACGAAATAGACGAATTTAAAAAAAAAAAACGTGAAAATTTAAACGAAAAATAAATTGATAATTTAAGAATTATTGAAAAAACGAACTTAAGTGAAAAAAACCCCAACTAAATTTATGAAATTATTGATTTCCCCAAATGAAAATTTAAATTAACTAAAAAATTAACGCAATTCCGGGCAAAAGCCGAATCACCAGTGAGTGAAACTGATTTCACAAAAGCTGATCAAATTTAGCAAAGAAATTATACAATAACGCCTCAAACAATAAGTAAATTTAAAATCACTCACCCTCTAAACTCTAATACTGGATACGACCGAACCGGACACACGCGACTACTTTACGAATTGCACGACAAACACCAAAATTGAAAATTTGGCGCGAGCACGACTGAAACACCTGTTCTCTCAAGAAAGAAGCAGATTAATGTCATTCCGCAAGCGAAACACGGCTTATATTCGAGCATGCTGCTCGCTGATTGGTCAGAACGCTTCCCCCAATCGTGTGCATATACAAAGATGCTATCAACACTGAAAATTGTACTAAAAAGTAGAGAATAATTGTACTTAATTAACAAATTGTGTACGAACTGTAAGCGTCAAATTTTTAAATTTAAATAAGTACAAATGTAGGCTCTACTAATTGAGACTATAAGTTTAATTAATCAATTGATGAAAAAATCATTTTTATTTGACTCAATCGTGTGCATATATCAGCGCAATAATAAAATTTTATTAGATTACTAATATTTTTACTTTCCCAAGATCGTAAGTTTTCTTTTTTCAAAACAATTTAATTTGAAAAAATGTAGAAAAAAGCCAAGACAAAAGTATTTTACACTGGAACCTTGCCAATCGTAAGAATAAGGCAAACCCGAATTCCCAGATACTAAGTAAATTAGGTCATATAACAAATAATTTGATTAAAATAGATACATAGGACCTAACAAAAATATATCTCACCTATTTTGACCGTAATTTATGATCTCATATCCGATTTGTTACCGATTTTCCTTTTTTTCGTCATTAGTAATTGTGAAAAAAAAAACATTTGATTAATATTTCTCCAAATTTCGATTTACATTGCTTTTCGGCAATTAAACCTCCAAACCCGTAAAAAGTACCTACCTACATCCTTGTCATATGACAACATAAACGACATCCATAGCTATCATTATTTCCCTTTTGGCATTTTCGATGTAAATAACGACATCACAAATAACAACTAACTAAGAACTTGCTATTCTCTTCCAAATCTAAAATTTTCCTGCTATCTTCAGGAGTTCCTGCTCAGTTGAAATTTTTTATCCGTTTGAATTGATTCCCATTTTGAATTATATAATCACCATTCGACCTAGTGATTAGTTTCTAATGTGTATCTCAACCTACTATTTAGATACAATGATTTCTACATTTTTTTAACAACAGTATAATTTTTTTATGTGTCGACGAAATCTCAGCCTATAGTCAAGTCAAATTGTATTTTCTTTGTGATATTTTTATGTAATACGATACTCATTGTAACTATTTTATTAACAACAATTTTATAACAATTTTACAATTATTTTTAGAAATAATCAGTATAATTAACAATAATTTAGACGAAATTTTTATACCTAAAATGGATTTTCTTTTTAGAAATTTTTATTTCTAAACCTATATAGATAACCTATAGCTGAAAATTACGACCACTCTCAATGTATGCGTAACAGCGCTATAGCATAGCCTGCTGAACACGTTGAAAAATTCCTGGCGTTTCGCGAATTTCAGCAGCTGCTGCAACAATCCTTCCCACTAACTATTCCTCTGTTTCAACCGGAATGTCGTTCACTTTCATATAACATCATAAAAAAAATCGCATTCGATCAGGTCTGGTATGAACCTCGAGGTTGCCTGAAGACCATGCAATAGGTGCACACAAACAACAAATACTTTTTCCACATTATGTTTCAGTTTCGTTGAGATGTTCCTTTACGGCTTACGGGTAATGTAATGGACCTCCGCGTCGTATTAGTACCACATGTTTTGTCCGGCATACAGGGAAACAGTTTCTAACAATTCGCCCAAGGATTTTTCGCAGTCGATATTTTTTCACGTATGCATTGGGGCGGGTGATCGTAATTTTGAGCATCTTTTCATGTGAATAATTGTTGCTAATAAATACTGCAATGAGACAGAACTCGAATTTAAGGGGTGGTGGTTCAGTGGCGAATTGGGAACAGAGAGAATTCAAAGACAGACTTCGGTTTTATTATGTATAAATACAGCTGAAATAAATGTTCTAGTAAAATATAGAAAATAATATCAGACATATAATTTACCTGACACTACGTAAACTATATCCAATAAAGGATTTACACAATATTAATATAGTTTCGACACGAAAAGATGCCAGCCGTAATACACGTGATAATAGGTAATCTTTGAGTGTCGACCTAAATCGAGCCCAATTGTTCCGGTTGTTAATCCGAACAAATCGCACAAAAAAAACTTCAACAAAAACCAAAGAATGTGTACCAGCTTGGGAACCCAGTTGGTACCAGTTCTCGACAATCTGGTGAACCATGAAACATTATGTTTCATCTGCCCCCCAAGCTCCCAGACTTCCATAAATCCTGGAACGCAGGAGCTTCATCTTGCTTATCCACTCGGTGGAACATATCTCCGCATATGACTAACATAAAAGGTGCCTCGCTCCGCTTTGAAATCAGGATTTTCCAAAACATACGTGGCAAAACTGACCTGTTTCTTAACCCTAAAAGGGCCAGTGAAAAGCAGTAAATTTTTTTTTGTTTCCGCTGATATTGCCGACGACACCGCGTTTGTGCGCAACAAAACAAGGTCCCCAATTCTGAAAGGCACATAGGGACGTGACGCATATCGGGCCGCTCGACGCGCAGCCCTGCCCTGAAGGGCTTCTTTTGCCAATATTAGCTTCTGGTCATGTGATATTTCTCCGTGCTCCGCCTTCTGCGGTCGGAGTTTAGATGGTAGCAAAAACTCTGCAGGTTTATTAAAATGTAGTTCCACAGGAGTAAATCCGGTTGATTCGTGAACCACGTTATTCAAAAAATGCTCAAACTTGTTAATTTCATACGCCCACCGAGTATTCTTCGAGTGGCAATATACACGACATAACCGGCCCAACTCTTTCATTATACGTTCCGAGCTATTGGCCTGAGGATGGCGTACTGAGCAATGCGAGACGTCGATGTCTAATGACGTTAGCGTGGTTTTCCATGACTTCGCGGTAAACTGAGTCCCGTGGTCTGATAAAATGCGCTTCGGACGGCCGAATTTTGGGAAATACTCGAGTACTAGCCGATTTAGGCACGCCCGTGTGGTAGCTTTTTTCAAAGCATATAACGCGACGTACTTTGAGAATACGTCCAGAACAACAAGGACGTAGGCGGTTCCACCCCGGCTCTTCGGTAGCGGCCCATAGAGGTCCAATGCTACCAATTCGCTTTTAGTATTTGGAACTACTGGGTGAATCTCAGGCTTTGCCAGGATAGTTTGTTTGGTTTTCTGGCAAATTTCGCACGACCGTATTCGCTTTTTTATATCCCGATACATATTTGACCACCACGTCTCACGTTTCATCGCTGCCCAAGTTTTGTACGCCCCGAAATGACCTATCGGTTCGTGAAAATAGTCGACAAATGCCGAAGTCAAAACCGCTGGGACACAAAGTACGTAATGTTCTTCCGGGTCTCTAATAAAATACAATACGTTATCCTTTTTGGCGAACCGCAAGGGAGTTTTCGCGTCCGATTCAAAATTTAATAAAATATTTCCGAGTTTTTCGTCTTCGCGTTGGTAAGTCTCTATTTTTGATAATAATTTTGAAAAATTCGGATCGGTTTTAAAATTCGACAGGACCTTGAAACATCTATCCATAGGTGTCGCAGGGCGGTCAATTCCCGAAAAACGCGACAGTGCATCCGCAACGAAATTCTCCTTGCCAGGAATATACTGGATATTGAAAGTGAATTCCTGCAAAATTAAAGCCCAACGCGTTATTCGAGGCGATAATAACCGGCACGTATTCAAATAAGTGAGCGCGCGATTGTCCGTATACAATGTAAATTTATTGTCCAGAAGGTATGTGCGAAAACGCTCCAAAGCCCAGACGGCGCTTAGAATCTCTTTCTCACTCGCGCTATATCGCGTCTCTCTAGGTAACAATATTCTGCTAGCCCAAGCTACGACCTTTCTTTTACCATTTTCGAACTGGAACAATTGTGCACCCAAGGCTAAATCGGAGGCATCGACGACGACGTTCCATTCTAAATTCGGATTGGGATGGTATAACAGGGTCGCGTCAATAAGTAGTTGTTTAATTTTTTCGAATGCATTTTGTTCCGTATCGGTCCATTGCCAACGCTGTTTTTTCCGCAGTAGTTTTGTTAGAGGTTCGCAAATGGCCGCAAAGTTTGGACAGAATGGCCGGTCAAAATTGCACATACCCAAAAATTTTTGCAGTTCTCTAATATTCCGCGGAACCCGATATTCTTTTATGCCTTGCACGCGATCCGGAGACGGCTTCACGCCGGTTGGTGAAAGAATGTACCCCAAAAATTTTATATCGGTCCTGAAAAAACAACACTTTTTTAACTTTAGTGTTAAACCGCATTCCTTTAATCGATTAAAAACCCTCTCCAAATGCTGTAAATGGTCCTCAAAAGAGTCCGATATTATGATTACGTCATCGGCATAGATCCTCAAAAAACTCTTGAAATCGTTCCCAAAAACCGCGTCCATGCATCTCACGAACGCCGATACCGCAGTGGCAAGGCCGAAAGGCAAAACCCTAAACTGAAAAGTCTTTTTACCGACCATAAATCCCGTATACTTTTTTGACTCAGGAGTAAGTGGGATTTGGTAATATCCCATAGTAAAATCCAAAGTTGACATAAATTTGCAACCCGACATTGACAACAGAATTTCCTCTATTGGGGGCGGCATTTCGTACTCTTTTTGCATTCGCTTATTTAAAAATCGAGCATCCAAACATATCCGAACGCTATTATCTTTTTTTACGGTTGTCATTAATGGCGACACGTAGGGGGTTGCGGCCCTTTCAATTACCCCCCAGTTCTCCAAATCTTGCAAAGTTTTATCTACCGCTTGCCGATGTGCGAGGGGTAACGGATACGGTTTCACGAAAAATTCCGACTCGTCCGACAATTTAATGTGGTGTGTATAAATATTGGTTAGCCCCGGTATGTTCGAAAATATTTCTTTATAGTTTATCAATAAATCCTCAAAAGCAAGCCGTTGTTTATTATTTAGAATATCGCAAGCGACTACCGCGTCCCTAAACTGTAAATTTTCCGAGGCGTCGAGGTGCGCAAGCAAAAAATCTCGTTCGCTTGATATTAAATTTATACCATTAGTCACCGATATTAGCTTTTCACTCTCGTGACCGAAACTTATCTCTTCTATGACAATCTTTTTATTGCCATAAAAACCCGTAATTTTCTCATTTTCCAAATCAATAATTGCACTAATTGTGCGTAAAAAATCAACACCAATTATCACCGGATATGCTAAATCCGGTGCCAACAGAAATTCATGCTCAAACTCCGCACCGCTTGCCTGAAACCTGAGTAGGCATTGCCTCTCAACCTTTTTTTGTTTAGCTTTAAACGCGCCTGTCAATTTGACGCCTGAACACAAAAATGACGGAATTTGGTCATGAACCTCGGAAAATTGCACCCAAACCTCTTCAGATATGCACGACACCTGCGATCCGCTATCCACCAGAGCCGGAAAATAGTGACCGTAAAAATTAACCTCTATTTGAGGCAACCTAAAATTGTCTTTTGAGTGTTCAAAATCGCAAGTGTCCTGCAGATCGTCTACAGGGTTTCCCAATATGCCCCCCAGTTTATGTTTTAGGGGTAGCAACTCTCCCTCCACCAAATTTATTCGTGGAGGGAAACTGCCCCGTTTCCCGACTCGTGGTCGCTTTCTTCACCCTGACGAATATGGTTTACTCTTTTATTTTTATTACTGTTATTATTACCCTCAAACCTGTACCCAGAAGACGCCTTTTCTTTAAAATGAAAATGCGCGCCATCTGCCACTGGTTTGTTAATGAACTTATTACTTGTGGGATTATTTGACCATGACACACTGTTTTTTCTGTCAAAATAATAATCCGCTTGTCTCAATTTATCCAGAGCATCCTGGAAATCCCTCGTACCCACCAGAACAGACGAAATGCTTGGCGGAAAATGCCTAGCAATCATTTGAATCAACATTTCTGGATGGTAAGGGGGATCCAAATACTTTGCTAACCCTACAAAATAATTAAAATGATCCACAAAAGGGACAGCGTTGTCTGTATAGCGCGCTGATTCTATTTTCAATTTTATCTGTACCTGTTTGTTGGGTCCCCAAAACTGGTTCAAAAACGCTCTTCGAAAACTTTGATAATTATTGAATGTTGATACGTAGGCATCCGCCCATATTTTAGCATTTTTTTTCGAAAAGCGTGCTCGTTAGGAAAACAAAATTTTGATATGGTAAATTTTGAACTTGAAAACTTTCGAGGACATTTAAAAAATCTACCGAGTGTAGTAGTGATTCATTATCGAAAACTGGCAACTTTTTTACATCTAACAAATTTTCGGCCCTCTCCATCCTATTGATGGGAGGTTGATTTTGTATTTGCATGTTATTCATTTGTTGGATCACTTCTGCCACCAAACGGGTTATGCCCTCTGGCGAAAATAGCTGCGCTGACGGAGGTTGGAATGGCGTTTGAGCTTGCCCAGCATTTTGAAAGTGGAGAAAATCATTATTTACTTGATGCTGGGGCAACCTTTGATTTTGATTTTGACCATAGAGCCTTCCCCTCTCCGGAGCCGATGAATATTGATCAAAATTTGGCCTACCTTGAGCTCTGTCGTCACTTACGATCGGCGTTGCCGTTGGCTGGTGTTCTGGCACTAACGTTATCATATTTATTGGCGTTAATTGGCGGGGTGCCTGCTCTTGCCTCAAATGTTCCATTCTTTCTCCTTGAGCGTTGACTGTGGTCGCCCTCCTACGGAGGCCGTACCTGGTGCGCTCATTCATAGGAGTTTCGTTCGGTGAACGTCCTATCATTCTTCTGATCCAAAAAAAAATCGAATATCGCCTACCCGTGGGCGCCAAGATGAGACAGAACTCGAATTTAAGGGGTGGTGGTTCAGTGGCGAATTGGGAACAGAAAGAATTCAAAGACAGACTTCGGTTTAATTATGTATAAATACAGCTGAAATAAATGTTCTAGTAAAATATAGAAAATAATATCAGACATATAATTTACCTGACACTACGTAAACTATATCCAATAAAGGATTTACACAATATTAATATAGTTTCGACACGAAAAGATGCCAGCCGTAATACACGTGATAATAGGTAATCTTTGAGTGTCGACCTAAATCGAGCCCAATTGTTCCGGTTGTTAATCTGAACAAATCGCACAAAAAAAACTTCAACAAAAACCAAAGAATGTGTACCAGCTTGGGAACCCAGTTGGTACCAGTTCTCGACAATCTGGTGAACCATGAAACATTATGTTTCAGCAATTATTCCTTGGGTTTTGTATTATTTAATAACACAGTTTCTGATTCAAACACGTTTCTCCGTGATTAAGCACGGACTGTAATGTACTATTATCACCTAAACGAAGCACATGCGCCTATAAGTTTATAAGTAAAAAAGTTTATTTTGGCGAGATCTATCATCCCTTTATTTTTGACACAATAGTTTCGGAACATCCTGTATTCTAATTACATATACAGAATGTCTTAAGAAAAACAGTCCACCCCAATTTATTCGATTTGAAATGAAAATTTGAAAAAACACTCGATTACATCGATTTTTAATTTAAGAACTATTTTTTGGTTATTTCATCCCCAAAGCTTCAACCCCCTAGCTAGGAGAAAAATAATAATAATAATAATAATAATAATAATAAATAGCCTTTATTTAGATAAAACAAATTTTACATAGATTATTTTCTTATGGGGGCGGTATCCAACAGTGTTGCTCTTATATAATATACAACCCCAAATAACCCCCAAATTCAAATTATTGGGGGATAGGGATCGTATCATATTCAACCTTTATTATAATTACATTTGGTATATTTATATTACAATAATCAATAAGTTTTCAACAATTAATACAGAAATTATTTTTAAAATCAAACAAATTTCTTGTGCCTAAAATACCTAGAACAAATCTTCTTTAAAATTTTTAAGCAACCCCTTATTTGTGTAGATATTGAATCAACACAATTTACATTTCATTGTTAACAAAATTTAAATTTTCAACATTTCCAAGTAGCATGGCCATTATTGCAATTTAGTAAATTTTAAGTGATTATGCTAATAAGTTTGAGTTAGGGTGTTCAGGTAAGTATTGTTATAAAATTTTTGGATTTTCCTAATTGAGTTTTTGGAATTTATTCTAGCAAACTATGGTCTAATAAATTAGACTATTTAAAAGTTTGTGTTGGCTTTTTTAACAAATTCATTGATGTATTTATTAAAACTCAATCTTTTATCGATATAGAATTCCACACATTTCATTAATGGTCAGAATTATAGAACACTGAACCGATGGTTGAATTTCAACCTCCGGTTGGCTGTATGCGAATCGATAGGATTCAAACGAAGATTGAAACTCAACCATCAGTTCAGTGTTTTATAATACCAGACCTTAATAAGTATCTTTGATTTCAATTTCATTCTTTATCAAACTTGGCCCCTCGTATTACTATTTCAATTTCACTAAAAAGAGCGTCATGTCGAGTATCCACAATTTTCATGTGGCCAAAGTCGACATTTCCTTCTTTAATTCTTCTGTCTTAGTAGAAAGGATCATATAGGTAAATTTTTCAACGTATTTTTTGCTCCTCTATCCAAAAAGAAATAACCTTTTTTTTTTTTTTTTCAAAGCGTCCTAACTCGAAACGAAAAGCTCGAAAGAAAAACTTCAAATAGAAAACTTGTAGATCTCGTCAAGTACTAAAAAAAAAAACCTATTAGAGTTATCGTTCCACGGAACACCGTTTCCGAGAAAATCGTCCACAAAAATTTGAAGAAAATTTCAAAGAATTTCAAGTTTGATGGCTTATATCTCAAAAACGGAAACGAGCTGAAACCTCAATAAAAAAGCAATTTGTAGAGCTATAAACGAAAGAGGGGTCTCGTGTCGGATCCAGAGTAATTAATTACCTTTGTTTTTTTTTTTTAATTTTCAAAACGTCCTAACTCGAAAACGAAAAGCTCGGTAGGAAAACTTTAACTGTAAAACTTGTATATCTCGTCGAGAACTACAAAAAAGCCTATTAGAGTTATCGTTCCACGGGACACCGTTTCCGAGTAAATCGACCTCAAAAATTTGAAGAAAATTTCAAAGAGTTTCAACTTTGACAACTTATATCTCAAAAACGGAGACGGCCTGGAACGTCAATAAAAAAGTAATTTGTAGATAATTTTGTCTTCTTTCGAACGAAACATGACTCAAGCCGATCGTTTGAGAAATACTGGAGCTATGAGCGAAAGAGTAGTCTCGTGTCGAATTCTCGCAATTTTCTTTTCGCCAAATTCGAGATTTATTTTTTATTTTTTTCTGACCTTTAGATGCACCGTAACGCAAAGGGTCAAATGGGGTTTTCGACATATTTTTTGCTCCTCTATCCGATAAATTTTTTTTTTTTTTCGAAATTCAGAAGTCGAAATTTTTCGAAAAAAAATTCCAGAGTTAATGCCTTGTTTTTTTAATTTTCAAAACGTCCTAACTCGAAAACGAAAAGCTCGGGAGAAAAACCTTGAATATAAAACTTGTAGATCTCGTCGAGAACTACAAAAAAACCTATTAGAGTTATCGTTTCACGGAACACCGTTTCCGAGAAAATCGGCCTCAAAAATTTGAAGAAAATTTCAAAGAATTTCAACTTTGACGGCTTATATTTGAAAAACGGAAACGGCCTGAAACCTATAAGCGAAAGAGTAATCTCGTGTCGGATCCTCGCAATTTTCTTTTCGCCAAATTCGATATTTATTTTTTATTTTTTTCTGACCTTTAGATGCATCGTAGCGAAAAGAGACAAATAAGATTTTCGACATATTTTTTGCTGCTCTATCCATAATTTTATTTTTTTTTTTCGAAATTCAAAAGTCGAAATTTTTCGAAAAAAAAATCCAAGGCAAATACCTTAGATTTTTTATTTTTTTATTTTCAAAACGTCCTAACTCGAAAACGAAAAGGTCGAGAGAAAAACCTTAAATGTAAAACTTGTAAATCTCGACGAGTACTACAAAAAAGCCTATTAGAGTTATCGGTAGACTGTTTTCCATAGAACACCCTTATTTATGTAAATAAGTATAATCCCCACCACGGATAATCGAAAGATTCCTAAAAAAAAGTATTTCTTTGTCGGCGATACATGGATAAACAAAAACTAAAAATTGATGCTCTTAGATTGAATTTATTCTTAACCCTTATTATCTGTATAGAGTTTTTACAGCGGTTTTTCTTTATCCGAGCATCGCCGACAAAGAAATAATTTTTTATAAGAATCTCGATTATCTGTGGCAAAAACTATATCCACAATAAGTTTTTAAAATAATTTTGTATAGTACAATAATCGATAAATCTTTAATAATTATTGCATACATTATTTTGAAAATCAAACAAAGTTCTTGCCTAAATGAAACAAATTTTTGGTTAAAGACATTTAGTACCCCTAATTTGCATAGAAATTCAATTACCACAATTCACATTTACATATTCATAAAATTTAAACTTTCAACATTTCCAAGTAACGTGGCCATTGTTGCAATTTAATAAATTTTAAGTGATTATGCTAATAAGTTTAAGGTAGGGTGTTCAGGTATTGTTATAAAATTTTTAAATTTTCCTAATTGGGTTTTTGAAATTTGTCCTGGAAAACTATGGTCTAAAAAATTAGTTCATTTATCAATTTGTATTGACTTTTTTAACGGTTTCATAAGTGTGCTTATTAAAATTGAAACTTTTATCGAAATAGAATTCCAATATTTCACTTAGTAAGTAGGTAGCTTGGATTTCAAATCTGTTTATTATCGGAGGTTGCCCCTCAACTATAATTTTTTTTATAAAGAAAAATGTATTTTTTTGCTTATTCTTCTCGATACTTCAAGCAAAGATAACTGTCATCAGCTTTATTTTAGCTTTAAAAAAAGACGGTACTAAAACCTAAAACAGTCCAAAAAAAAAAAACACAATTTATTATTACAATTTTTAATAACCGAGCCGTTACCATTTTATCGTTTATTACATTATGCGATTATTTTAAACCTTTCTAGAACAATTATTTTTTCAAACCAAAACAAAACTATCACCTACCAAAGCTAATTTTGCTTCAGACGTAGATATACTTACCGTATAATGCCTCATTCTCACTTGCGCGAAATTCGCTCTTTTTTATCATTACTTCGAAAATTTGATGTTTGATACACGCACAAAACATCAAATTGTCGAAGCAATGTCAAAAAAAAAAGCGAATTTCGCACAAAAAAAGCGAATTTTGCGCAACTATAAATGAAGCATTATACTCACTTGCGGAAAATTCGCTTTTTTTTACATTGTTTCAAAAATTTGGCGTTTGATACACGCATAAAACGTCAAATTGTCGAAGCAATGTCTAAAAAAAAAGCGAATACCGCACAAAAAGAGCGAATTTCGCGCAACTGTAAATGAAGCATAATTCTCACTAGCGCAAAATTCGCTATTTTTTAACATTGCTCCGACAATCTGACATTTTATGTGTGTATCAAACATCATATTATCGAAGCAATGTGAAAAAAAGCGAATTCCCACAAATAAGAATAAAACATGATACCTACGTATGAAGAAATCGAATAATAAAATCGCTATTTAAAAAAATTTAATACAAATTTCAACTCATCTAGAATCCGGCAACTGGTTCTGATTGCCTGTTGAATATTTTCAAGCAATTCAAAATTTTCATATCTAAATTTGAGAACATTGACATTTTGTATAACTCTTATAACCATTTGCACCAATTATTTTAGAAAAGCCCTAACGATAAGCATTCCCTTAAATGACATTTCTCCATGGAAAATTGTCAGTTTAGAGAATAATTATCGTTACGGCTCCCCTAAAATAATGAGTAGAAACAGCCATTAGCAATCTAAAGAAACACGAACATTTGCATCAAATTTTATTCAAAATTTCGACTTTCGCTCCTTTTTCTCCAATCAAACCAATCATATGTTAGCGCAATTTAACAAAACTATTATACCTAGTGCTCTAATTCACATTCGTTATATAAACATCACAGCGTTCGTTGCAAAAACAGCACCAACTCCTACCACTCATGGAAAAACCGCGACAGCGAAAACATTCTCCCGAAGAAAAAAAAAAAAACCCTAACAAAAATAATTGTCACTCACTCTAACAATTATTTTGCTATTTGACATCTATTTGTATGACTTCCTTGAAAAACTCCCTTTTCACAAATCGCAAAACTATCATGTCTCATTCCTTGATTTTTTAAATAGCACAGCGATATAATACATAAGCATCTACATTCAAACTCTTACTATCAACTCCGAACATTTTTGACCTTAACTTCTATAATTATATTCAATAATGGCTGTGGTGCAATGAGAACAGGCTGGCTTTTGGAGAGGTTAATTGTAAGTTCAATTCCCACTGATGGAAGAATTTTTTTTTCAATGAAATAAAAATCAACTAAATCAACAAAATGTATTTGGAACATACCTATTCGCGACCCACTCAAAACTTTCATAACGAAAAATGGGTTGGGGCACGTAACTTTGATTCTGTTTTACTTCGTAGAAAATGTAAGGGCACGTCTATGCATAGCGAAAAAGTAGGCTCGTGTTGGATCCCCGCAATTTTCTTTTCGCCAAATTCGAGATTTTTTTTATTTTTTTCTGACCTTTAGATGCATCGTAACGCAAAGAGTCAAATAAGGTTTTCGACATTTTTTTTGCTCCTCTATCCGATAATTTTTTTCGAAGTCGAAATTTTTCGAAAAAAAAAATTCAGAGTAAATGCCTTGTTTTTTTTTTTAATTTTCAAAACGTCCTAACTCGAAAACGAAAGGCTCGGGAGAAATATCTTAGATGGAAAACTTGTAGACCTCGTTGAGTACTACAAAAAAACCTATTAGGGTTATCGTTCCACGGGACACCGTTTCCGAGAAAATCGACCTCAAAGATTTGAAGAAAATTTCAAAGAATTTCAAATCTGACGGCTTATATCTCAAACACGGGTACGGCCTGGAATCTCAATAAAAAACCAATTTGTAGATAATTCTGTCCTCTTTCGAACGGAACATGACTGGAACCGATCGGTTCAGAAATAGCGAAGCTATAAGCGAAAATGTAGTCTCGTGTCGGATCCCCGCGATTTTCTTTTCGCTAAATTCGAGATTTCTTTTTTATTTTTCTCTGACGTTTAGGTGCATCGTAGCGAAAAAGGTCAAATGAACTTTTCATCATATTTTTTGCTCCTCTATCCGATGGCATTTTTTTTTTTTTTTTAAATAAAAGTACGTCGTAGTACATACAACGCCCTTCGGGCGTAGGCCCTTCGGGCCAATAAAAGAACGTCGTAGTGCATACAACGCCCTTCGGGCCAATAAAAGTACGTCGTGGTGCATACAACGCCCTTCGGGCCAATAAAAGAACATCGTAGTGCATGCATACATCGCCCTTCGGCCGTCGGCCCTTCGGGCCAATAAAAGTACGTCGTAGTGCATACAACGCCCTTCGGGCGTAGGCCCTTCGGGCCAATAAAAGAACGTCGTAGTGCATACAACGCCCTTCGGGCCAATAAAAGTACATCGTAGTGCATACTACGCCCTTCGGGCGTCGGCCCTTCGGGCCAATAAAAGAACGCCGTAGTGCATACTACGCCCTTTGGGCGCAGGCCCTTCGGGCCAATAAAAGAACGTCGTAGTGCATACAACGCCCTTCGGGCCAATAAAAGTACGTCGTGGTGGACACAACGCCCTTCGGGCGTGGGCCGTTCGGGCCAATAAAATTACGTCAAAGTGCATACAACGCCCTTCGGGCCAATGAAAATGCGTCGTGGTGCATACAACGCCCTTCGGGCGTTGGCCCTTCGGGCCAATGAAAGTACATCATAATGCATACAACGCCCTTCGGGCGTAGGCCCTTCGGGACAATAGAGGAACGTCAGGGTGCCTACGGGCGTAGGCCCTCCGGGCCAATGAAAGTGCGTCGTGATGCATACAACGCCCTTCGGGCGTAGGCCCTTCGGGCCAATAGAGGAACGTCAGAATGCATGCGACGCCCTTCGGGCGTCGGCCCTTCGGGCCAATAAGAATACGTCAAAGTGCATACAACGGGCCCAAATCACCCTATCCAAATCCTCAACCGAATCGGGAATGTCCTGTTGCATCATATACAAAAGAATGTGTGCGTGAGGAGCACCGCGCTTTTGAAATTCTATTCTCACCACGTAAGCCTCGACTTTCCCAAGAATTTGCCTTGTCAGCAAGTCTCGCATTAAACTGTTCAACTTCTGCTCGAAAACCCTACACACAATATCAGGAAAATTGCAAACATCATCAGTTCCCTTACCGAGCCGTTGAAGTTCCTCGGTAATTTCCGCCCACTGCCGATTTGCAGTAAAAGTCAACAAATAAGTTGAAGGCCTTTTCAATTTCTTACAAAGGGCCATACAATCCATGTACCCATTATAATAATATCTACGAGACCCTGGAATGGTGGGTGGTAAAACCACGATTTTACCGACCGACTGCTGCCCCGAAACCCCCAAGCCTCTCCTAGCGGCTTCTTGCAATAAAAAGCTTTTAAGATTGGCATAGGTTTCTGCGCGCATGTGCCTTTGATTTCCTATCGCCCAATTTACATTATTGTATTCAATTTTTACGCCCGCATCAAGAAAATACTGCAGGCGTAATTTCCCTACGTGCTCCAGTACGTTCCAATACCGTACGCTATCCAGCGACGCCGAATCCGAAAGAAGTCTAACACAATAATATTCTCGTAAGGAATGGACCTTGTCTTGATCTTTTTGTTGCAAGGCCTGCTCTCCGTGAAGGTGGATGAGCGGATACATCATAAGATCTAACGAACTTCTCAAAACATTGACCTCTCGGTACGGGCGAGCCGCATCTTCTTGCAACGGCTTCACAGCGAACTCGACGTCGTAATAACATGGCGGTCTATCGCCCACGTATACTCCGGCAACGGTTTCGTTGCGAGGATATTGCATGCCCGATTTGACTGCCGCACTTTGACGTCGCTGAAATTTGAAGCGTTTTGCATCGTCATCCTCTTTATCTCGAGGATTAACACACAGAATGACCTCTCGAACTTCCCTATTCTGCGCCCTAGCATTCAATTTTTCCTCCTCAAAAATTTCCCCAGCGTTTTTGAAAATACGCAAAAGAATATTTTCAGCTCGCAAATAATGTTCAAGCCTTCTCACAGTCGCTAATTCTAATTGGGTCGAAACAGTCGACATATTTTTCCTAGCTTTCAGAACGTCTTCACTCACATCCATGAAATACAGATACGCCTCATTCAATTCTTGCAGACCAGATACATGCGTCGAAGCCATAAAACGAACTGTTCTGTCGATAATTGCTGGTTCGACTTGAGGACGGCTGTCTGGAAGACCAAGACCAGCGAACGTCCCGCGTCGATGGACAGTCGCAAAAATGCTATTGTATGCTTGAATAAACCTATGGAAATGACTTTTTCTCATTTGAGCCCTATCTTTACAATAATACAAAGAAAGAATGAAACGATCATGAGGCTTCCTGAACAAACTGTTTTCCGCTAAAACCCGTTTTCCTAACCCACAATATTGTTCCGTACTATCACTTTTAGCTCTTAGTTCGGTGTGCCAAAAACGAGCACCACAAAATTTACATTTCCATCTAGGTTTTTTTGAAAGCCGATGCACCAAAATGTCACGATCATTAAATTCCCACGCGTTTTGATAAAACTTCGTGGTTCTTTCGTTCCTAATTCTCCACTCAGGTTTCTCCAAATCCGTAGCAGGAAGCGACTTCCACTCTTTGAGTCATTTGTCGAAATCAACTCTCCCTAGTTTTTGACTTAAGGTCACTACGCGTGGTTGTGGAGGTCGCTTCCGTGAGATGGACTAAGCAGAAGCTACTGCAGCAGAAGCTACTGCAGCAGAAGCTACTGCAGCAGAAGTTTTCTTGACAGAAGCTGCCTTAGCAGATGCTGCCTTAGCAGATGCTGCCTTAGCAGATGCTGCCTTAGCAGATGCTGCCTTAGCAGATGCTGCCTTAGCAGATGCTGCCTTAGCAGATGCTGCCTTAGCAGATGCTGCCTTAGCAGAAATTGCCTTGGTAGAAGCTGCCTTAGCAGAAACTGCCTTGGTAGCAGCTGCCTTAGCAGAAGCTACCTTGGTAGAAACTGTCTTGGTAGAAGCTACTGATGCTGGAGCTACTGATGCAGGAGCCACTGATGCAGGAGCTACTGATGCAGGAGCTACTGCCGCAGGAGCTACTGCTGCAGGAGCTACTGCTGCAGGAGCTACTGCGGCAGGAGCTACTGCTGCAGGAACTACTGCTGCAGTAACTACTGCTGCAGTAACTACTGCTGCAGTAACTACTGCTGCAGTAACTACTGCTGCAGTAACTACTGCTGTAGGAACTACTGCTGCAGGAGCTACTGCTGCAGAAGCTACTGCTGCAGGAGCACCCCCAGTGTTGAATAGAAAAAGAACAGCAGGCTCATACAAATCATAGTGGTTGTTACCAATATAACGTAATACAATAGGATTCTTATCATTATGAGTACCAAAATCCGCCATTAAAATACCATCACTCACAATGGCAACTCTCCTATTGTAAATATTAGCGCAAGCCAAGCATTCGACAGAAGCACCCCATACATTTAGCTTTGACATTGTAAATAATATCGTTCAATAAAAAGTCTTCGTTCGTAGAAAAGTGTTCTTTTTGAAATATGAAAGTTTAATACAACAGAAATCACAACATAAACGTTAACACAGACAAAGATACAACAGATAAAATAGAATAAATACGTATTAAAACTGAAAATGTTCGATAATAGGATAAATTCGTGTCTAAATTTTAGCGTTGACTATCAAAAACTTGACAAACTGACTTGACATGTCATAATTTTTACGGGTAAATTTTGTTAACAGGCCATTTACACCTCGATTTTCGCATTATCTTTAACATCCTCCCCGGCAGCAAAATCGTCGATTTCTAATGGATATAGGCACTGCACTGGACGTTTAAGTCTGACACTGTCACTTGTCTTTATTTCGCACGCTCTCACTTTTCCATCGCGTCCTTGAAATACCTGTGTGACTCTCACAAGTTTCCATGTTAAACGTGGTCTGTCCTGGTCTTGCAAAAGTACTACGTCTCCCTCTTTAATTTCCTTAGGTTATGGATTATCGATATAATGGGCAGAGCGCAACTGTTGCAAATAATCAACTTGCCACTTCTTCCAAAACTGATTCATTGTTTCTTCTCTGGTTTTCCATTTCTTCAAAATATCATTTCTCTTAATTTCCTTCGATTTTAAGTTCGGGCTGAATCCTAAATCGACCACTCCGATCAAGAATTTTCCGGGTGTTAATATAAAGAGATTTTCTGGGTCTTCATCAATATACGTTAACGGTCTTGAATTCACTGTCGCTTCTACTTCTGTTAGTATTGTTCGTAACTCATCAAATCCAACCAATTTCTTTAATAAAGTTGACTTCAAAGCATCTTTCACAGTACGAACCAACCGCTCCCAAAAACCTCCCCACCATGAGCCTCTTTCCACGCTAAATTTCCAATGAATCCTATTCTTTCTTACTAAATTTTGTATTTCTTCCTGTTGTAAAATTTTCGTTAACTGGTCTAATTCCTGAGCTGTGCGTTTGAATGTTTTTGCGTTGTCCGAATAGATTATGTTAGGTACCCCTCTTCTAGCGATAAAACGTCTGAGACCTAATACACAACTTTCTGTTGACAGACTTTCCACTAATTCCAGATGTACCGCTCTTATTACGGCACAAGTGAATAACATGATGTACACTTTAACTCTTTGTTCGTTCATAATTATGTACAGTGGTCCAGCAAAATCTATTCCGGTCACATTGAAGGGTTGTGCTGCTGTTATTCTATCTCTGGGTAATGGAGCAAATGGCTGCATTCCCGATTTTCCCTTCAATTTCTTGCAAACAACACAGCGTCCTATAATTGCTTTAATTCTTTGTCTCGCCTGAATTATCCAGTACATTTTTCTTATTTCGGCTAGTGTAGAATTTATTCCGCTATGTTTCATCTGTTCATATGCGTTCCATATTAATTTCTTTGCTAATTCTGACTTTTTGGGTAAGATAATAGGATGTCTCTCATTGTAACTTAAACCGGATTCTTGTAACCTTCCTTTCAGTCTTAGTAAATAATTCTCATCTATAAATGGATTCAATTTTAGAATTTTGGATTTTTTAGAAATTTCTTTATTGTTCCTCAAACTTTTTATTTCTTCAAAATACGTTTCTTCTTGTGCTATTCGTATCCAATATGTCTCAGCTTTTTCCATTTCTTTAGCTCTTATATATCCTGAAATTTTTCTTTCCCTTTCCTTTATTTTTAGATTATTCGCAAATCTGAAGACTAGAGCAGTAACTCTTAAAGTTTTTTCATAACTACTAAATTGATCCAAAGAAAATATTCCTTTAAGTGTAACTTGCTCGCTTTTTTCAATATCAATTTCTGCTCTCGTCTCTGCTAAACAAGAAAATACTTTTGTTTCTTCATTTTCAGATCAAAATACTCGTCCATTGGCCAATTTTCTTTGTTTGCAGACAACCATGTAGGTCCATGAAGCCATCGTTCCGATTCTTTCACCAATTTTGAAGCTTTGACTCCTCTTTTCAAAAGGTCTGCAGGGTTTTCTTTACCTGGGCAGTACTTCCATACGATATGATTCATATTTCGTATTTCCTGTACTCGGTTTTGAATAAATGGTTTCCACTTAAATTTATTGCCATTTATCCAATGCAAAGCTATTTCAGAGTCCGACCATATAAATATTTCGGTTATATTTAATTGGATATTCTCTATGATATATTTTTGCATTCTTGCACCACATAAAGTTGCGGTCAATTCTAACTTTGGTAAAGTTAGCTGTTTCTTCCTCGATAGCTCAGTTAATTGAAACTCGTTTATTTATTTTTACTTTCGGTTTTATTCTCGAAAGAGTACAAAGGGGATTTTTTAAATAAAAAAAGGCTGACAATTTTGGCGACCTGTTGCGTCTCTCGTGGTCGCACCCCCCTAACAGACAGCGACCGAACCTTTAGAGGTTAACAAAAATACATTTTTATAAATGCGGAGTTGCCACATCTAGTCTAATAATAATTAGAGAAATTCAACAAAAGTAAAATTATAAAAACTCATTAACATACTCCCCGCCTTGAGAGACTTATGTCTATCAATACCAATAACTTACTTACTATTACAACACACATATACTTTCTAAACAAAATCTAACTTCTTGAAAACCAAAACAAATTTTACGAAAAGTCTAGTCCAGGGTTATCTAAACAGTCACTCTAAGGGCAAAGCACAAATGCTGTTCACAGAACGCCGAATTTCACCATTTCGAACCTTTATATCAACAACTCTGCAGACACCGTCATCACCTGGATACAGTCTTGTGATTCTACCCAACTTCCACTCCAGTACAGGACCAGAATCATTTTTGACAAGAACTAATGCTCCGATCTTCACCAATTCATGCAAATTGCTTTTCCATTTGACTCGCCGCTGTAATTCAGGAAGATACTCGTTTCTCCAACGTTTCCACACATGTTGTACAATAGCTTGAAGTCGCTGCCATTTTTTCAAGCGATTTTCACATACATCAGTTAAATCCACTTCCGGAATTGTTGTCAAACTTCGGCCAATTAAGAAATGTGCTGGCGTGAGTGCTTTCAAGTCCGAAGGATCGGGGTACAAAGGACAAAGAGGCCGCGAATTGAGGATGCCCTCTATTTGAACCAAAATGGTATTAAATTCCTCGAAAGTAAAAGACTCCACATTCGCGACCCGTTTCAAATGGTGCTTTATGCTTTTAATTCCGGCCTCCCAAATTCCCCCGAAATTTGGCGATCGAGCTGGAATGAAGTGCCACTGAATCCTATCAACAGTCAAAGATTGGGAAATATTTTTTGACTCTTGTTCTAGAAATTTATAAACTTGAATGAGCTCATTATTGGCTCCGACGTAGTTTGTAGCATTATCTGAAAAAATATGAGAAGGTTTACCTCGACGGCTTGCAAACCTTTTCAGAGCTGCTATGAAACATTCTGTAGTTAGTTCAGAGACCAGTTCTATATGGACTGCCTTGGTACATAAACACACGAACAGACAAATGTATGCTTTAATTATTTTAGCACCTCTAGTTTTACGATCTTTTATGCAAAATGGCCCGCCATAATCTGTACCAACATTTATAAATGGACAATCGGGATTTACTCTAAAAGTTGGCAAATCGCCCATCAAATAATTCTCAAATTTAGGTGGTCTAGCGTTAAAACAGGTAACACATTGCTTTACTATTTTTTTTACAGCTATTGCGTCCCGAAATTGGCCAATATTGTTCTCTTATTGAGCACAAAAGTTGCTGCGCACCACAATGCATTAATCTTAGATGCTCTTCTCTAAAAATTAATTCTGTCAAAATATGATTTTTTGGAAAAATAATGGGATGTTTTCTTTCAAAAGGTAAACTTGCATTAGTCAGTCTACCTCTTACCCTTATCAATCCATCCTTCATAAAAGGATTTAAAGACAATATTTTACTTTTTTTGTGTACTATCCCATTATTTTTCAAATCATCATAATCTGCTTTAAAGCATATTTCTTGGACATGCCTTATCAACACTTTATTTGCATTCTCGAACTCACTCGGTGTCACTACAGGCTCTACAATAATTTCTTTTTTGGATCCCTTTAATTTAAGATTTTCTATAAACCTAATTATATAACTTATCACTCTCAAAATTTTGCTATAAGATGAAAACTTCTTTAGGAGATAACTTAAAATATTTGTGCATTCTACTGAATCCATAATTTGCAAATTTACACTCGAGTTCACAGTCTTTTGCTCTGGTACCTCAAAATCTATTTAAAGTTTTGTAAGATTCCATTCTGACCTCTCTAGAAACAAAAAATCTGGACCGTGAAACCATAGCTTATTCTCATACAACATTTTTGGCGTGACACCTCGTGACAGTAGATCTGCCGGGTTTTCCTTTGATTTTACATGATGCCAATTATTCACATCAGTCATACTTTGTATTTCACTCACTCTATTGGCTACAAATTGTTTCCATCGGCATAAATCACCCTGAATCCACGCAAGTGAGATCATAGAATCCGACCAGTAGTATATGTTATGAAAATTAATCTCCAAAGCCTTTATCGTTTTACATGCTAGATTTGCCAAAGAACCGCACTGCAAAGCTCTAATTTCGCCAATGTTTGGCATTTAATTGGAGCAACTCTACTTTTTGCTACTAACAAGTTTGACAAAATTAAACCCGATGATAAGACACACCTAACATACAAAACTGCTCCATACGCCCTTTCACTCGAATCACAAAATCCATGCATCTCAATTGTAACATACTCAGTGCTCAAAACATGTCTTGGTATTTGGAAGTCATTCACTAAATACAACTCCTTCAAAAAAATCATCCACTTCTCTCTTAAATCACTAGGCAAGTTAGGATCGTCCCAATCAACCTTTAACTTCCACAGTTCTTGTAAAATCAACTTTGCGACGACAATTATTGGGCCTAGCAGACCCAAAGGGTCAAAAATCTGACATATAATTGACAAAATACATCTTTTTGTTAAACGTTGTGGAAGTGAAAAGTCTTTTATTTTGTACTGAATCAAATCTTCATTTGAATTCCAGAATATTCCCAAGGTTTTGTTGTGTTGGTTTTCCCCTATATTCAAAACACTAACATCAAGTTCCTTATTTATTTCAAATTGACTCAAAATTTCCCGTTTGTTACAAAGCCATTTTCTCAACTGAAAACCAGCACTTGACAAAATATGACATATTTCTCTCTGCATTTTTAACATGTCCTCAGACCTATCACATCCTGTTAGCAGGTCATCCATGTAAAAATCCTTTTTTATTATCTCGCAAGCGTCTGGAAAAGTATCCTGGTAATCTATGGCCAACTGAAACAAACATCTAACAGCTAAATACGGCGCAGACGCTGTACCATATGTAACCGTTTGTAACTCAAAACATTTCAACCTTTGATCAGTTTCAGACCTCCAAAAAATACGCTGGTATTTTCTCTCATCCTCTGCTAACATGATGCAACGGTACATTTTGGACACATCAGCTGTCATCACAAATTTGTGCTTTCTAAGCCTACACAAAATTGAAAATACATCCTGCTATAGAGGGGGGCCACTAAACTGAATATCATTCAATGACAAACCACTCGTCGATTTTTCACTTGCATTAAAAACAACTCTACATTTGGTAGTGCTACTCTCCTCCCTCACTACAGCATGATGCGGCAAATAAAAGTTTTCTTTGTTCATTATTTCTGGTTCTACTATTTCTTTCATATGTCCTAAATTCTCATACTCTAACATGAAATTCTGATACTCACCTTTTAAGCTTAAATTTTTTGCCACTCTTTTTTCAAGATTCCCAAATCTGTTTAACGCAGTTTGACGCGAAAATCCCAACTGATTTAAATTGTTTTTAAATGGCACCCTAACTACAAATCTGCCCTGCTCATCGCGTGTTGTTGACTTTTTAAAGTAACTCTCACAGTATTTTTCACTAACAGACAAAATCGGCTCGGCATTATCAATCTCCTCAATATTCCAAAATTTCAATAAATTTGTTTCCAAAGAACTTTCATCTATGCAAAGATTACCCATTGACACTTTAGGCACACTTTCACAATTATTCCAATTCAAGTTTCCAGCTACTATCCAACCTAATAGACTATCTTGCAACACAGGCATATTTTCTCCCAATACCTTTCGTTCTGAACCCAGAACCGTCCAAAAAACATGAGACCCCAGCAAAATGTCAATCTCTTTTTTAACACAAAAATTTGGATCCGCTAACAACATATTTTTATTTTTTGGCAAATTCAAAATTGTTTTACTAAAACTCATCATCGGAAGCCTATCTGTTATTCTAGGAAGGACTAAGCATTTTATATCCATGCTGAAGTCTGACGTATGCGAATTTATCGAAATATCAACCTGCTTATCAATTCTAGTCAAAATCTGTCCAACTCCATGTATCATGTGATTTACTCGGCGGGGTTCAATATTCAACCTTTCACAAAACGATTCCGTTATAAAATTACTCTGGGAACCCGAATCTAAAAGTGCCCTACAGCTCAAAACTATATTTCCTATTTTTATTTGAATTTCCGCAGTTGCTAGTAAAACTTGAGAATTACTGCTAAACGTTGCAACGCTGCCTCCCGACGTCGCCACAAGCGTCTGCGGATCACACGGAGGCAACGCCACGAATACAGCGCCCATAACGCTGCTTGTTTTTTGACGCCTCCACCTCCTTGTCCTGAATCCTGATGAATATTATTGTTAATCTAGGATTATTTTGCAATTTCCATTTCGTGAAATATCGATAATATTTAACTAAAAATTTTAGAAAGACTAATGAGAATTAATTTTTTTGGGATGGGGCATCAAGCCCAAGCTGGGACCCGGGTACAAAAAAATTATTGATGTCAGGTGGAACAATCCAATGATACATGGCCCTTCGCCCTTCGCCCTTCACAGTTGATTTGTAGGCTGTATCACAACCAAGCTGTTTCTGTAAGATTTTGAAAGACACAGTGTTTAATCTAGATTGTTAAATAATAGCTATTTATATAAATAGCATTAAATAACAAGTACAATAAAGAAAGGCTTTATTGTACGAATAATTTTATGATCGAGCGAGGCTATTAAATAATAAGTCAATATTCAATAAAGCCTGTTTATGTAATACCTACATAATGTAAATTTAATGCGTTTATGTAAATTTCCATGTCGGTGATAGATAAATAAATAATTATTGTACCATTTTTCATTTTAACAGTTCCATATTTTATAAACTGTGCTCTGATGCGGTATCTTGCTCTAATTTTCTTTTCCACTCAAAAAAGTCTTCCTTATTATTAAATGTTAAATTCTTGGGGTCTAAGTTGTTTCCATGAAAATTTTTGTAATATGTAAAACAATAATGTCTTTGCTGTCGGTAATAAAATCACAGTTTAATGGGCATCTTATGGACTTCATTATTTTTGTAGATGTATTTTTGTTGTGAATTATGCTCTCCATGTGTTTTTTTGGGCGAGAATTTTTCCAAAAACTATCGAATTATAATTAATAATTTTGTGTCAAATAAATAAAGAGGCGGTAAACAAAAATGCTAGTGAACCTCCGTTTGTCGCGTCGCGCCAAATTTTAAAAGTTTCGTTCGTACACTTTCGACCATATTCGTGGCGTTGCCTCCGTGTGATCCGCAGACGCTTGTGACGTCGCCTCTTGCGAAAGGGCCGCCGACGCGGCGGTTGAACGTTGATTCACCGGTGGTTCTCCGCTCTCTCTCTGCTCGGCTTCTCCAACCGCTCCAACCATCGTGCTTGCGTTACTTCTCGTGAGCGGGCGTCAGTGGCGTCGTTGTTGGATTTCTCAAAATGCAAGGAAATATGGTGGCTTTTGTGACATTTTGAACACTTGGGTGCACGACATTTCCAAGCATTATGATTTATTTTGAGGCAATTAAAACACAACTTCATCTTTTTAACTGTATCAATTTTTTCTTCGGAACCCAATTTCTGAAAAGACTTACACTCGCTCAAATTATGGGAATCTTGTTTACACCACAAGCACTGCATTCTTTGCCCATCTGTACTAAAAAAAGTATGTACTTTCTTTGGGAACCCTTGACTTGTACTGTTGAACTTATTTCTGTCTGATTTGCATGCCTCTAACTTTTCTAAAACTTCACACTTTGTATGCAAAAAACTGTTTAACTCGTCCAACGTTGGCAAGACATTCACACATTTATACGACTCCCAATCGCGTCTCGTAATGTTATCAAATTTATTAGATAAAATATAAATAATCAAGGGGTCCCAAGAATTCGTATCTATTTTTAGATTTTTCAAAGAACGAAGGTGCTTTTTCGCATTATCATACAACTTTCTCAACTCAACATGCGACTCTTTTGTCAAACTCGGGTACTCAAAAATTGCCTTGATATGGTTAAATACAATCATTTTTTTATTTTCGTATCTATCAACTAAAAGTTGCCATGCACTCTTGTAACTATCTGCGCTAACCTCAATAGATTGAATAACCTGCAAAACATTTTCAAGGACAACTTCAAATACAAAAACTTCTGCACATCGTTTAAATTTGTATTTTGCTCTACTAATGCGCAAAAGCTTTCCTTAAAATCTAACCATTTTTCATATTGCCCGTCAAAAACCGGTAAATTTATGGGGGGCAATTTTGCAATCGAAGATATCGACCCCGTATTTTGATGCCCTTGGCCCGCCACTGATTGTCTGGAACTTACGTTCACCGACCCGTTACTGCTACCACCACCGTCGTTATTTTTCCAATAATGCTTATTCAACATGCTTTTAATATCTACGACTAATGTACAATATCCATCCTCGAATATTTCCCTTTCTTGACTCTCTTGTACAAAAATATCATTGTCATTCACAATTAAAATCTCAATATCTGTTTGATAAGCGGCAAATTTATCCCAGATCCCCTCAAATTTCTCAAATTTCGCGGCTAAAATACCCCATTCTCTCTCATCACATTGCCCCTCATCTAAACCCTCAAAATAGTTTTTTAACCTTGTCAATTTACTCTTGCAAACTCCCCTTTTAACCCTTAAAGCACTCAATTCCTTTTTTTGATCCGCGTCCATTTTAACTCAAATTTAGGGCGGAAAAATGGATTCAATAAAGGACTCAATACTCAAAAATTGGTAAATAAATAATATGAAAAGGAACGGACTTACTTTTTCTGCTAATTTTTCCTGTGAGCACTCTTTTTTCTCAACTCGAACTCACATTCTCCTCGAACAGAACAGGTTTTATTTATCCATTCCTGATCATCAGGCTCGATCAGGACCAAATGTTTCTTCCTCGATAGCTCAGTTAATTGAAACTCGTTTATTTATTTTTACTTTCGGTTTTATTCTCGAAAGAGTACAAAGGGGATTTTTTAAATAAAAAAAGGCTGACAATTTTGGCGACCTGTTGCGTCTCTCGTGGTCGCACTCCCCCTAACAGACAGCGACCGAACCTTTAGAGGTTAACAAAAATACATTTTTATAAATGCGGAGTTGCCACATCTAGTCTAATAATAATTAGAGAAATTCAACAAAAGTAAAATTATAAAAATCGTGCTGTAACGACAGCTCAGTAATGTTGGTTGAGTTTAGTGGACTGTAATTTAATAATCTTCTTTTAATTTGAAGATACAAAGATCGCGGAATCACTTTTTCCAGTGTTAAATAATATATGAATTTTTTATTGAGAAAAATCCCATTATTCGGATTGGTAATTGACCTCAACAATATAAAGCAGTGATACAGCCTAATAAAAGAGGGACTTACCGAAGTGTCGTCTATTTTCCTCCTCTAGGTGCACCTAGCCAAATGAGCTTTTGCGGCGAAAGACTTAGGGAATTTTCCAGCACTTAATTATGGGCACTTTTCCGATTTGCGGAGTTGATAGACCGAAGTATAATAATTATTCACTTTCAATTCCGGTTGCGAATTTTGTATTATTTAAATTTTGGTAATTTACCGACTGATCGCGTGCATATCGCGTGCATGGACGATATCAGAGAGTGAGTTCTCAGTGTTTTAAAACCAGTACAGTTCCTGGGCAATTGACTCGCACAGGCGCATAAAATCTTCACCCTCTGGTAACCGCATCACTACATAGAATAAATGAATCCTTAACAGTTAACTTTAAAAAATAGTGATACAATAGAAGATTCATATATAGCGCCAAAGGGTGACAAATCAAATTTTTACTTATTTTATAACCAAAAAACCCTATAATTTAAACACTGATGAGACTCAAGCATTTGTTTAACTAAATCTAATAAATAAAAATTAAAATTAAAATTAAGAAGTTCAGGGGAACTGAACATATTGCCAGCCGAAAATGCTATGCATTTTCCGAGGTGACAAGAGGCAGAGGACAAAGTTTCGACATTGGTCGTTTAAACACTGAGTCCTTAGTCTTAACAGTTGCAACTCGACTTATACCATCCTTACCAGGAAAAACTTCAATAATTCTCCCGAGTTGCCACTGAATTGGAGGCAGTAAATCATTCCTAATAATTACAAGGCGACCAATTTCAGGAGTGGAAGGGTTTTCAAGCCACTTGCTCCTTTGTTGGAGAGTATGTAGATACTCCTGTTGCCAACGTCTCCAAAAATCCTGGTGGATTCGCTGAAGTAGCTGCCACCCGCGTTAATCTATTAAGCTTGACATCAGCCAAATCAATGTCTGGAACAGCGCTCAATGGTTCCAAAGATAAAAAGTGACCAGGGGTCAACGCAGAAATATCATTTGGATCTGAAGAATTTTCAGTCAAAGGGCGCGAGTTCAAAATAGCTTCAATTTGACAAGTCACTGTACATAACTCTTCGTAAGTTAAAATTTGCGATCCGATAGTTCTAAATAAATGCTTTTTAACGGACTTGATACCCGATTCCCAAAGTCCTCCAAAATTTGGACTATTGCTTGGAATAAAATGCCATTTAATGGGACGTGTAGAATCAATCTGGAGTAACTGTCGATTCGCGGATACAAAATTTGTACCGTTATCAGAATACATGTCTGTAACGTAATTTCTACGAGCTACAAATCGCCGCAATGCTGCTATGAAAGCATCAGCTGTCAAATCACTGACGATTTCGATATGGATAGCCTTGGTGCTCATACACACGAAAAGACAAATATAGGCCTTTAAAGTTCGCGTTACACCACGGGTTCTATGCATTAAAATGGGGATTGGACCACCTATATCGACACCGCTGTGTAAAAACGCCCTTAACTGACATACGCGGGGAAATGGAAGCGAACCCATCTTAGGTTGAGTGGGTTGAGGATTTAATTTAAAGCATCGTACGCATTTTGACAAAACAGAGCGAATTTTACGTTTGGCTGCGATTATCCAATATTGTTGACTAAGCAAAAAATGCACGGTCCTTAGCCCGGCGTGTAAATATTTTAAATGGAAATACTCTATTATTAGGTAAGTGAGAGTGCTTTCACGGGGTAATAAAATTGGAAATTTTTTATCATAAGTAAGAGAAGAGTGGTGCAATCTGCCTCCCACTCTAATTAAACCTTTTTTATCTAAAAATAAGTTTAATTTTTGCATTGGTTTAGATAATTTTACTTTATTTTGAATCGATCGGATTTCTTCCGAAAAATAAATCTTCTGCTCATTTGATATCAACAAATGAAGAGCATCAGTTATTTGTTGATATGTTAAAAATTCCTCGTAAATTTTATCTTTGCGAAGAATCTTCTCGTCAATAAATCGCAGAAAATAAGCTAAAGATCTACAAAGTTTAGAAAATGAAGAAATTCTATTCAAAATTGCGGTCAAAAAGTTGAAGTTTTGATTTTGAGAAGTAATTAGGACCACATTACTTGAAGATTTTTCTTCGGCTAGAGTTTCAGAAGTTTCCAAGATCTCGCATGTTATGGGCCATTGTTCATAAGAAAGTTTGAGAAAATCGGGACCACTAAAAAATAAATGATGATTGACTAATTCGCTAGGATATAATCCTCTTGAAGCTATGTCAGCGGGGTTTTGAGATGTGGAAATGTAGTACCAATTTTCAGGGAGTACCCTTTCATGAATTTGCGTAACTCTATTTTGTACAAAGGTTTTCCACCGGGACGGATGCGCTTTGATCCATGAGAGTGCCACTTGAGAATCACTCCAGGCAAAAATTTTATGAATTTTCAAGCGAGAACCAAGACTATTCAAAATGAACTGAATTAGATCTGATAAAACATTACAAGCTGCTAATTCAAGTCTAGCAATACTAATGAATTTTATAGGAGCTACTCTTGTTTTAGAGCATAGAAAATAAATGAAAACCTCATTTTTATAGGTAACGCGCAAATAACAAATTGCAGCGTATGCGCGATTTGATGCGTCAGAAAACCCTATTAATTCGTATTTTGCCTTGCCAGAGAAAGTATTAATGAATCTAGGCAAGCGGAATTCTTTTAATAGAGGTAGTTCAGATTTATAGCGTTCCCAAAGGCGAGTAATTTGTGTAGGGGCTTCAGAATCCCAATCTAATCCAAGTTTCCAAAATTCTTGAATTAAGCACTTAATTAAAATAGTGACTGGCGAGAGCCAACCTAAGGGATCATATACTTTGAAAATTTCAGAAAGTATATTGCGTTTGGTACATAGGCGACTTGAAGCTGACACAGAATAACAAAAATAGTCAGAACTAGGTTGCCATCGTAGGCCTAAGATTTTTGTGGTATCGTCACAATTTAAGGATAAAGCTGTCGGATTTATGTCAGACTCCGGCAATGGTGCTAATACTTTTTTGCTATTACTAGCCCATTTGTGTAATTTAAAACCACCTGACTCTAACAACATAGTTAGCTCGTTTTGGAGAGAGATGGCTTCTTTCTCGGAGCTACAGCCTGTCACGAAATCATCGACGAAACTATCATTTAAAAGAACCTTGGCTGCGTGAGGGTATTTATGCTTTTCATCTTCAGCTAGCTGCTGTAAGACTCTTAATGCTAAGTAAGGAGCGGGGGTAGTACCATAAGTCACAGTTTTCAGGCGATATTCTTGAATGGGTTCAGATTTATGAAATCGCCAGAGAATTTTTTGATAATTCTGGTGCTGAGAAGCAATTAAAATGCCACGAAACATTTTCGAAATGTCGCAACACAGAGCTATTTCGTGCAATCGAAAATTTAACAAAATACTACAAATATCCTTTTGTAATTTGGGACCTGCATATAGAGTATCATTCAAGGAAAGTTTTCCATTATTTGTGAGCGAAACTGCACTAGCATTGAAAACAACGCGTAGCTTGGTTGACAAGCTTTCAGGACGTTCAATATGATGATGAGGAATATAGTAACTTTTTTCAATCACTTGTGGGTTTTCAACCAGCTCCATGTGGTCTAAGTCTAAATACTCTTGCATAAAATCTGAATATTTTTTGTAGGTTTCTGGAGTTCTACTCAATCGATTTTCGAGAGACAAAAATATTTTTAATGCAAGCTGACGACTGTTCGGAAAAATTGGTTCAATCTTTTCACGGAAAGGTAGGGTCACAATATAGCGTCCTTCATCATTGCGAGAAAAAGTATTTTTGAATATTTGTTCGCACGCTTCGTCTTGTGGGGAAAGAATAACTTGAGTTTCAGGAATATTTTCAATTTCCCAAAATTTAGTTAACGAATCGTGAAGCATTTGATTTGAAATTTGACAAATAAGCGAAACAGAAATTATAGGCTCTTGAGGAATATTTATTTTTCCCATTAAAATCTATCCAAAAATAGAGTTAATAGCAATAGGCTCATCACTATTACCAACCAGGCGGCCATCTCTAAGAAGATAAGGAAAAATATCTGCTCCTAATAAAACATCGACGGCTCCCGGTCTATTAAAATTGGGATCTGCGATTTTTATATTATCAATTATGTGCCAATTTTTTGTGTTAACCTCTTTTAATGGAAGAGAGGAGCATATTTGGGGTAAAATGACTGCACCGCTTACTGATAGGGTAAAATCAGAGTGATTATTGTTGCAAGGGCGAATTATCATATTTATAGCTCCCAATTTTGACTGCATACTGGTCTCACCAATTCCTAAAACTTCAGTATTTATATTAATGCGAGGTAGTCCCAATTTATTTGCACATTTTAGGGATACAAATGACAAGTGAGAAGCACTATCGAGCACTCCTCTGACCGTTTGATAATGACCTCTAACATCTTTGATTTGAAAAAGAGCTGTTGAAATTAAGGTGCCAGAAGTATTCAAATTGTGCGAAGAAAGGCAAGCACTTTGGCTTTGAGAGTGCGTGGGGACTGGCAAACTATTATCAGTTTCTTGTCTCTTTGGTATTTCACGTGAAAATGTTTGATGTGGACCTGTGTTTACATCAGAATCAAAATGGAGTGTAGTATGGTGTCTTTTTTGACAAAAACGACAAGTATTTGTGCTTTTACATTGAAAGGTTTTATGCAAGTTTGAAGTACAATTGATACAAAACTTTTGATCTTTAAGAAAAGTGTATCTTTCTTGAGGAGATTTTGCGAGATAATCTGGACACACTGATAGATTATGATCACGGGTACAAAGTGTACATTTATTTTGAGGCTTGGAAGCAGATAAAAATGCGCGAGGGGGTTGGCGACTATTAGGAAATTTTTGATATTGATTTTGCGGTTTTTGTGAGAATTTTGGTTTGCTAGAAGTTTGCGCTGTACTAGAAGTACCAGCACCAACTATAAAAAGTGAGCTGCAGTGTTGATCCAAAAAATTATAAATAGCTTGATATGAAGGTATCTCGGTAGGCTTACCATGAAAAACTTCGAAGCGCGTTTGAATGGAACAATCAACAGATTTTAATAATTTTTGGGCTAAAACAAAATCCCAAAAATCTGGTTGCAAGCCAACCGTTTTGAGAGCTTCAATGTTTTTTGTGAAAATATCAAGTAAGTTTCTGAGAGCTGTAGGATCGTCAGAATTAACTTTTGGAGCTGAATCAATGGCATTCCAATAGTTTTGAGCTAAGATACGATCGTTTTTATATCTTTTGACAAAATTGTCGAAAACAATTGGGTAGTTAGCGTCAGAAGCGGGTAGTTGTGTAACCAATTCTCTTGGAGCACCTTCCAAATATGTCACTAAAAGTGAGTATTTCTGAATATTTGGAATGTTAGGGTTGTCATGGATCATACTTTTGAAAAGTTCATAAAAGGTTGGAAATTGGTTAATATCTCCAGAAAACTTGACAATATCAATTTTCGGGAAACTATGAGAAAAATCTGGAGTTTGCTGCGAACTCCCAGGAGCATTGGGGTTGAGCGTAAGACGACGGTTAGTTCCGGTTGTTTGGGGCGTAATAGTATTTTGCGAAAAAAGATCATCATAAATTTCCTTAACCAACGTAACATCTTTATGGAATGCATGAAGATGCGCAATGCAAATTTTAACTTCATCTTGGTCAGCGTAAATTTCGTTTAATAAGGCAGAGTGCCTTTTCTGATATTCAGAGCGAACATCTTCAAGGTCTTCGAAACAAATTTTAAAATTATTACGTTTTGAATTGTCAGTTTTAGCGCTCAAAGCGACGGCTAATATTTCTTTAAGTTTAGAATCTTCTATGTCGCGCAAAACTTTAATTTTCTTAACTTTTTCCGACATTGTTCCGCAAAATATAGATTAAATAAAAATTCTAGATTATAAATCGAACTAGAAATCGAAGCTATCTTGAAACTCTTTATTATTTTTGCTGAATTTGATAAAAAGTCAGAATATAATCTGATTATTTGAATTCCTTTTAAATATAAATTGCCTAGGAGAATTTTGAAGGGTTCAAATATCGACCTAATTTTATGAATAAATTACCTCTTTTTTGCCTCTCAAGAAAATACCTGAAACTGGAATTTATCGTTGCCCTTGAAATAAATAATACATATGTCTGCATAAAGAATGCGACATAAAATTGAATTTTGATGAAATTAAAAATTTGCAATTTGAGTTTTCACACTTTTAATGGCGTTCACACTAGAAAAAATGATTTTTTAAATTGAGTTTGGAACCAAATCCGGTGATCGAAGTGATCGAAATATGTGCTGTAACGACAGCTCAGTAATGTTGGTTGAGTTTAGTGGACTGTAATTTAATAATCTTCTTTTAATTTGAAGATACAAAGATCGCGGAATCACTTTTTCCAGTGTTAAATAATATATGAATTTTTTATTGAGAAAAATCCCATTATTCGGATTGGTAATTGACCTCAACAATATAAAGCAGTGATACAGCCTAATAAAAGAGGGACTTACCGAAGTGTCGTCTATTTTCCTCCTCTAGGTGCACCTAGCCAAATGAGCTTTTGCGGCGAAAGACTTAGGGAATTTTCCAGCACTTAATTATGGGCACTTTTCCGATTTGCGGAGTTGATAGACCGAAGTATAATAATTATTCACTTTCAATTCCGGTTGCGAATTTTGTATTATTTAAATTTTGGTAATTTACCGACTGATCGCGTGCATATCGCGTGCATGGTCGATATCAGAGAGTGAGTTCTCAGTGTTTTAAAACCAGTACAGTTCCTGGGCAATTGACTCGCACAGGCGCATAAAATCTTCACCCTCAGGTAACCGCATCACTACATAGAATAAATGAATCCTTAACAGTTAACTTTAAAAAATAGTGATACAATAGAACATTCATATATAGCGCCAAAGGGTGACAAATCAAATTTTTACTTATTTTATAACCAAAAAACCCTATAATTTAAACACTGATGAGACTCAAGCATTTGTTTAACTAAATCTAAAAAATAAAAATTAAAATTAAAATTAAGAAGTTCAGGGGAACTGAACACTCATTAACATTAGCGTTTGGTTCAGTGGCGCAACTCGGTTTTTAGCCATTAAAAAATTGCAAGTGTTATTGTCTAAACGTTTCAAATACGCTACCGCTCCATAAGCTTGCAAACTAGCGTCAGCGAATATATGCAATTCTACAGGCTCTTTTCGGTCAGGTAATATACATCGAGGTATAGCGAAATCATTTAAATTTGACACATCGTTTATCCATTTGTTCCATTCCATTTTAAATTCATTTGGTAACGGTTCATCCCATTTGAAGTTCTTCTTCCAAATTTTCTGTAGTAGAATCTTTATTGTTACAGTACATCCACTTAGCACACCGATCGGATCGAAAACCTTTCCAACGGTTTGAAGAATTATTCTTTTTGTAGGTTCCCTAGAAACGTTAAAATTGTTAAAAATTCTAGGTATATCAACAACCAACTGGTCGGTAATCGTGAACCAAATTATTCCTAAAACCTTTTTTGGGTCATTGGATTTAGGGTTATTTGTATCGTTCTCTATGGGGTTATTGAAAATTTTTGTTAAATTCACGTTATTTGAACTCCACTTTCTCAGATTCATATTTGCCTCCGATAGAATATTTTTAGAGCGTTGATATACTTTTAAAGCAGCATCTTCGTTATGAACAGATTTGATAAAGTCGTCTATGTAAAAGGATTCTAATAAATATTTTCCAAATTCACGATCTGGTTGGTTTAATAAATGCTTCCTTAGCGTAACTGCTAACAAAAATGGGCTAGTAGTATCTCCAAATGTTACCCTACACATTCTAAACGTATCAAATTTCGGTAATTGATCTACGGAAGATATTTCATTTTCGATAGGATCCTTAAACCATAAAAATCTATGAAAATAATTTCGATCGTCGTTACATAGAGAGATCTGCAAAAAAGCTTTCTCGATATCGGCTACTAGTCCAACACAACCAATTCGAAAGTTTAACAAAATTTTTAGTAAGTCCGGAACTAAATTTTCGCCCGTTATAAGTTTATCGTTAAACGAAGGCATGCCCGGCGCATGCGCACTCGCGTCGAATACTACTCGCACTTGAGAAGTTTCTTTATCTCGTCGGTAGACCGGTCTATGCGGTAAATAATACGTTTTATTATGATTTACATAATTTTCGTTCACTAGTTCCAAACAGCCTAATCGTTCGTATTCGCGTATTGCTCGATCGTATTCTAAGAGAGTCCCATTTTTACACAATTTATTAACCAAAAATTGTCTTTTATTTTGATTTCCGAACCGTTAATACCAATAGTCTCCAAGTCCCAAAATCTTTTTAAATTTAAATTTTCGTTTTCGTTAAAGTCAGTTACGATATCACTTTCGATAATTTGTGAATGTAAAATAGACGCAATATTGAAATTTACAGAAAATTCTGGAGCAACATCGTTAGATGCCCTTGCACCATGAATTGTCCATCCAACTTCTGTATTAATAGCCCGCAATTTATCCGTTAAAGGGCGCGTTTCGCCTGTAACAAATAACCAATAATTTTCGCTACCAACAAGCAAAGATATTCCGGTCGAATGTAAAGGCGATGTTCGAATATCTGCTAATAGATTTTTCTTTGCGAAATTTTCGATAATTGGGTCGTTAAGGCACGGAGGTTTAATAGAATCGAAACATATTTCGGGAGCTTCGATTGCATGTATCGTAATCGATTTATTTGAGTATTGACTTCTTACGACTACTTCGACTTTGTTGCACAGTTTAGCAACACCACGTTGAGAACTTCCGAAAACACAAACTGAAATTTTGTGCTTTCCGATAATCGATAAATTGAGTTCCCGTGAAACAGACTGTTTAATTTAAGTTAATTGGCTTCCTGCATCAAAAACGGCACGTAAAAATATTTCGTTATTATCTCAAGTCGCCCGGTAGAAATCGCAGTCACAGTTGATTGTTCGTTATAAGTACGGTCTTTTCGTTCATTTTGAGTATCAATTTTATTTTTCGGTTTAAATGATGGATCGCACAAGACAGTAACATGTCGACCTTTACACTTTTTACACGTAATGTCTCTTGTTTTGCAAAATTTAGACCTATGATTTTGACCGGTACAACGAAAACACCTGTTACTGTTCTGTAAAAGTTTCTTTTTATCGACCAAACTAATGACAGTATTCAAACAATCCTTAGTCAAATGATTTTTATTTTTACAAAATAAACACTGGTCATTAGCCATACTTAATAACCCTTGAGCAGTGAACCTTTCGCTAGAGTTTGATTTGAATCGATTTCGGGGTTCGTTACGCGTTGAAAGTCCAAAATGTTCTCGCGAACTCGCGTGAAATTTATTGTTTTTACTTTCGTTACTGTGCGCCTGCTCTAGAGCATCCACTTCGATCTTTATAAAGTTCAGTAAATCAGCGATTTGTTTTTTATAATTTACTGAGTCCGGTTCTGCGATATCTGAACCCACTTCCGACCCGTTCAATGATTCAGATGCGTTCGCAGTACTCTGTATTTTAATTCTATTAAATTGAACTCTCAGACTATAAGGTAAAACTTTAAAAATCATGGATTTAACCATTAAACCGTACTGAGCAGCTGAGATACCTAATGATTCCAACGAGCACGTTATCGAGGAGGCTGTGTTATATAGACGACGTAAGGCACTGACATCCTTATCATATTTTACGGACGGAATATCGCATAGTTTTTGCACGTAACAGTCAATAATACGTTCTGATTGTCCAAATTCGGATTGTATCAAATCGATTGCATCGTTATAAGAATTTTGACTTGACGTTAAGCCCGAAATCGTTATAGCCGCCTTACCCGTTAAAAGCGACTTTAAATATGTAAATTTACAGTTAGTACTCAACTCTGGATTTTTATGTATGGCTTGACTATATTGCTCCCAGAAAGCTGGCCATGCTTCAAGGTCGCCGTTAAATTTTAATAAATCAAGTTTAGGTAGTCTTACCGATTTCTGGCTGATTTGGGTTTGTACGTTACCAATATCCCTGTTTTGATTCGGAGAGATATCCGAGACAACTTCAGGAGCTCGAAAATATCCAGGTCCCACGTTCTGCGGCTCATTACCACTCGTTCTGCGTTTTATGGATACCTCCAAACTTGCAATAGCATCCATAGCGTTAATATTATATTCTGCAACCTTATCACATTCCGTTTCGATCAAATCATCCGATAAGGTAGGCAAAATTTTGTCGTTCAATTCGTTCAAAGTTACTCTCAACAGCTTGATTTTTCCACACAATACTGAGAGCTCGTCTGGTGAAGTTTCTGTTGAATTTACGGCCTCGTCAACGGATTTGCACAATTTCGTTAATTGTCCACGATAATTTTTACGTAAAGACACGTCGATTTTTGATTCCATTGTAGAAATATTATTTCGATCCACGTTAATTTCACTTCCAATCAAACACTTCCCTGGTTTCGGCACCAAAATGTAAATAATATCGTTCAATAAAAAGTCCTCGTTCGTAGAAAAGTGTTCTTTTTGAAATATGAAAGTTTAATACAACAGAAATCACAACATAAACGTTAACACAGACAAAGATACAACAGATAAAATAGAATAAATACGTATTAAAACTGAAAATGTTCGATAATAGGATAAATTCGTGTTTAACTTTTAGCGTTGACTATCAAAAACTTGACAAACTGACAAACTGACTTGACATGTCATAATTTTTACGGGTAAATTTTGTTAACAGGCCATTTACACCTCGATTTTCGCATTATTTTTAACAGACATTCCCAAATAATACTCGTGAGGAATTTTATAATCGAAAACATCATTTACATAATTATCCCAATGATCCCTCACCTCTTCAACGATAATTCTACGCAAGTTTTCATGCGTTATATGCCCCCCCAATCCCACAGCAAGTGCCCTGAAGAGGCAATTCACGTCCCCCCTAATTGGAAGATATCTACCCACAATATCTTCTGATGTCCAGATTGACATGGCAAAATGTAAATTCCCAAAAATTTAGGAAAAAAATTAATAATAACCCCAAATGAACTTTCCCAAAAAAAAAACAAACTCAAATGTCCCCAATTTAAAAAAAAAAAAAGATATATACAAATGAAACTTGGCGTACACGAAATTACTAACAACCACTAAAATAAATAGAGAATTTTAGAAAATTTAGAAAAAAATTAATTATTAAAAAATGAACTGCTGCATAAAAAACAATAAGTATTATTAAATTTGAAAAAATTGATATTGAATTTAAAAAAAAAAAACTATATATTGAAATTAGAAAAAAAACTATAGATTGAAATTAGAAAAAAAAAAGGTATCTTTTGAAAATTTAGAAAAAGCAACAGTACGGACAAATGTGAATAAAATAACCTCTCAACTGAAACAAATCTAGAAACTCAAATTATCAACAACTGAAGTACCTACACACACTCAAAGAAAATAAATGAAAAATCTAATTTGAAAAAACTTCCAGAAAAACCCTACAATTTACAGCACCTACGCAAATAAAATCAAATTATTAATCACTGAAGTGAAAAACACACTCGAAAATTAAATGGAAAATCTAATTTAAATAACTTCTAGAAAAAAAAGCTTAAAATTTACAGAAAAAAAACCAATTTGAAAAAACTTCCAGAAAAACCCTAAAATTTACAAAACCTACGGAAAATTAATCACTGAAGTAAAAAAACACACTCGAAAAATCAAATGAAAAATCTAATTTGAAAAAACTTCCAGAAAAACCCTAAAATTTACAGAATTTACCAAATGAAATTATCACCAAACAATCAAAAAATTTAAATGGAAACTTTAAAAAAACTTCTACCGTAAAACTGTAAAATTAATAAATCAATGTAAAAACTAACCAAATCTATAAATGACTATTAAGATAAGATAGAAAATACAAAACGAAATAGACGAATTTAAAAAAAAAAAACGTGAAAATTTAAACGAAAAATAAATTGATAATTTAAGAATTATTGAAAAAACGAACTTAAGTGAAAAAAACCCCAACTAAATTTATGAAATTATTGATTTCCCCAAATGAAAATTTAAATTAACTAAAAAATTAACGCAATTCCGGGCAAAAGCCGAATCACCAGTGAGTGAAACTGATTTCACAAAAGCTGATCAAATTTAGCAAAGAAATTATACAATAACGCCTCAAACAATAAGTAAATTTAAAATCACTCACCCTCTAAACTCTAATACTGGATACGACCGAACCGGACACACGCGACTACTTTACGAATTGCACGACAAACACCAAAATTGAAAATTTGGCGCGAGCACGACTGAAACACCTGTTCTCTCAAGAAAGAAGCAGATTAATGTCATTCCGCAAGCGAAACACGGCTTATATTCGAGCATGCTGCTCGCTGATTGGTCAGAACGCTTCCCCCAATCGTGTGCATATACAAAGATGCTATCAACACTGAAAATTGTACTAAAAAGTAGAGAATAATTGTACTTAATTAACAAATTGTGTACGAACTGTAAGCGTCAAATTTTTAAATTTAAATAAGTACAAATGTAGGCTCTACTAATTGAGACTATAAGTTTAATTAATCAATTGATGAAAAAATCATTTTTATTTGACTCAATCGTGTGCATATATCAGCGCAATAATAAAATTTTATTAGATTACTAATATTTTTACTTTCCCAAGATCGTAAGTTTTCTTTTTTCAAAACAATTTAATTTGAAAAAATGTAGAAAAAAGCCAAGACAAAAGTATTTTACACTGGAACCTTGCCAATCGTAAGAATAAGGCAAACCCGAATTCCCAGATACTAAGTAAATTAGGTCATATAACAAATAATTTGATTAAAATAGATACGTAGGACCTAACAAAAATATATCTCACCTATTTTGACCGTAATTTATGATCTCATATCCGATTTGTTAACGATTTTCCTTTTTTTCGTCATTAGTAATTGTGAAAAAAAAAACATTTGATTAATATTTCTCCAAATTTCGATTTACATTGCTTTTCGGCAATTAAACCTCCAAACCCGTAAAAAGTACCTACCTACATCCTTGTCATATGACAACATAAACGACATCCATAGCTATCATTATTTCCCTTTTGGCATTTTCGATGTAAATAACGACATCACAAATAACAACTAACTAAGAACTTGCTATTCTCTTCCAAATCTAAAATTTTCCTGCTATCTTCAGGAGTTCCTGCTCAGTTGAAATTTTTTATCCGTTTGAATTGATTCCCATTTTGAATTATATAATCACCATTCGACCTAGTGATTAGTTTCTAATGTGTATCTCAACCTACTATTTAGATACAATGATTTCTACATTTTTTTAACAACAGTATAATTTTTTTATGTGTCGACGAAATCTCAGCCTATAGTCAAGTCAAATTGTATTTTCTTTGTGATATTTTTATGTAATACGATACTCATTGTAACTATTTTATTAACAACAATTTTATAACAATTTTACAATTATTTTTAGAAATAATCAGTATAATTAACAATAATTTAGACGAAATTTTTATACCTAAAATGGATTTTCTTTTTAGAAATTTTTATTTCTAAACCTATATAGATAACCTATAGCTGAAAATTACGACCACTCTCAATGTATGCGTAACAGCGCTATAGCATAGCCTGCTGAACACGTTGAAAAATTCCTGGCGTTTCGCGAATTTCAGCAGCTGCTGCAACAATCCTTCCCACTAACTATTCCTCTGTTTCAACCGGAATGTCGTTCACTTTCCTATAACATCATAAAAAAAATCGCATTCGATCAGGTCTGGTATGAACCTCGAGGTTGCCTGAAGACCATGCAATAGGTGCACACAAACAACAAATACTTTTTCCACATTATGTTTCAGTTTCGTTGAGATGTTCCTTTACGGCTTACGGGTAATGTAATGGACCTCCGCGTCGTATTAGTACCACATGTTTTGTCCGGCATACAGGGAAACAGTTTCTAACAATTCGCCCAAGGATTTTTCGCAGTCGATATTTTTTCACGTATGCATTGGGGCGGGTGATCGTAATTTTGAGCATCTTTTCATGTGAATAATTGTTGCTAATAAATACTGCAATGAGACAGAACTCGAATTTAAGGGGTGGTGGTTCAGTGGCGAATTGGGAACAGAGAGAATTCAAAGACAGACTTCGGTTTTATTATGTATAAATACAGCTGAAATAAATGTTCTAGTAAAATATAGAAAATAATATCAGACATATAATTTACCTGACACTACGTAAACTATATCCAATAAAGGATTTACACAATATTAATATAGTTTCGACACGAAAAAATGCCAGCCGTAATACACGTGATAATAGGTAATCTTTGAGTGTCGACCTAAATCGAGCCCAATTGTTCCGGTTGTTAATCCGAACAAATCGCACAAAAAAAACTTCAACAAAAACCAAAGAATGTGTACCAGCTTGGGAACCCAGTTGGTACCAGTTCTCGACAATCTGGTGAACCATGAAACATTATGTTTCATCTGCCCCCCAAGCTCCCAGACTTCCATAAATCCTGGAACGCAGGAGCTTCATCTTGCTTATCCACTCGGTGGAACATATCTCCGCATATGACTAACATAAAAGGTGCCTCGCTCCGCTTTGAAATCAGGATTTTCCAAAACATACGTGGCAAAACTGACCTGTTTCTTAACCCTAAAAGGGCCAGTGAAAAGCAGTAAAATTTTTTTTGTTTCCGCTGATATTGCCGACGACACCGCGTTTGTGCGCAACAAAACAAGGTCCCCAATTCTGAAAAGCACATAGGGACGTGACGCATATCGGGCCGCTCGACGCGCAGCCCTGCCCTGAAGGGCTTCTTTTGCCAATATTAGCTTCTGGTCATGTGATATTTCTCCGTGCTCCGCCTTCTGCGGTCGGAGTTTAGATGGTAGCAAAAACTCTGCAGGTTTATTAAAATGTAGTTCCACAGGAGTAAATCCGGTTGATTCGTGAACCACGTTATTCAAAAAATGCTCAAACTTGTTAATTTCATACGCCCACCGAGTATTCTTCGAGTGGCAATATACACGACATAACCGGCCCAACTCTTTCATTATACGTTCCGAGCTATTGGCCTGAGGATGGCGTACTGAGCAATGCGAGACGTCGATGTCTAATGACGTTAGCGTGGTTTTCCATGACTTCGCGGTAAACTGAGTCCCGTGGTCTGATAAAATGCGCTTCGGACGGCCGAATTTTGGGAAATACTCGAGTACTAGCCGATTTAGGCACGCCCGTGTGGTAGCTTTTTTCAAAGCATATAACGCGACATACTTTGAGAATACGTCCAGAACAACAAGGACGTAGGCGGTTCCACCCCGGCTCTTCGGTAGCGGCCCATAGAGGTCCAATGCTACCAATTCGCTTTTAGTATTTGGAACTACTGGGTGAATCTCAGGCTTTGCCAGGATAGTTTGTTTGGTTTTCTGGCAAATTTCGCACGACCGTATTCGCTTTTTTATATCCCGATACATATTTGACCACCACGTCTCACGTTTCATCGCTGCCCAAGTTTTGTACGCCCCGAAATGACCTATGCGTTCGTGAAAATAGTCGACAAATGCCGAAGTCAAAACCGCTGGGACACAAAGTACGTAATGTTCTTCCGGGTCTCTAATAAAATACAATACGTTATCCTTTTTGGCGAACCGCAAGGGAGTTTTCGCGTCCGATTCAAAATTTAATAAAATATTTCCGAGTTTTTCGTCTTCGCGTTGGTAAGTCTCTATTTTTGATAATAATTTTGAAAAATTCGGATCGGTTTTAAAATTCGACAGGACCTTGAAACATCTATCCATAGGTGTCGCAGGGCGGTCAATTCCCGAAAAACGCGACAGTGCATCCGCAACGAAATTCTCCTTGCCAGGAATATACTGGATATTGAAAGTGAATTCCTGCAAAATTAAAGCCCAACGCGTTATTCGAGGCGATAATAACCGGCACGTATTCAAATAAGTGAGCGCGCGATTGTCCGTATACAATGTAAATTTATTGCCCAGAAGGTATGTGCGAAAACGCTCCAAAGCCCAGACGGCGCTTAGAATCTCTTTCTCACTCGCGCTATATCGCGTCTCTCTAGGTAACAATATTCTGCTAGCCCAAGCTACGACCTTTCTTTTACCATTTTCGAACTGGAACAATTGTGCACCCAAGGCTAAATCGCAGGCATCGACGACGACGTTCCATTCTAAATTCGGATTGGGATGGTATAACAGGGTCGCGTCAATAAGTAGTTGTTTAATTTTTTCGAATGCATTTTGTTCCGTATCGGTCCATTGCCAACGCTGTTTTTTCCGCAGTAGTTTTGTTAGAGGTTCGCAAATGGCCGCAAAGTTTGGACAGAATGGCCGGTCAAAATTGCACATACCCAAAAATTTTTGCAGTTCTCTAATATTCCGCGGAACCCGATATTCTTTTATGCCTTGCACGCGATCCGGAGACGGCTTCACGCCGGTTGGTGAAAGAATGTACCCCAAAAATTTTATTTCGGTCCTGAAAAAACAACACTTTTTTAACTTTAGTGTTAAACCGCATTCCTTTAATCGATTAAAAACCCTCTCCAAATGCTGTAAATGGTCCTCAAAAGAGTCCGATATTATGATTACGTCATCGGCATAGATCCTCAAAAAACTCTTGAAATCGTTCCCAAAAACCGCGTCCATGCATCTCACGATCGCCGATACCGCAGTGGCAAGGCCGAAAGGCAAAACCCTAAACTGAAAAGTCTTTTTACCGACCATAAATCCCGTATACTTTTTTGACTCAGGAGTAAGTGGGATTTGGTGATATCCCATAGTAAAATCCAAAGTTGACATAAATTTGCAACCCGACATTGACAACAGAATTTCCTCTATTGGGGGCGGCATTTCGTACTCTTTTTGCATTCGCTTATTTAAAAATCGAGCATCCAAACATATCCGAACGCTATTATCTTTTTTTACGGTTGTCATTAATGGCGACACGTAGGGGGTTGCGGCCCTTTCAATTACCCCCCAGTTCTCCAAATCTTGCAAAGTTTTATCTACCGCTTGCCGATGTGCGAGGGGTAACGGATACGGTTTCACGAAAAATTCCGACTCGTCCGACAATTTAATGTGGTGTGTATAAATATTGGTTAGCCCCGGTATGTTCGAAAATATTTCTTTATAGTTTATCAATAAATCCTCAAAAGCAAGCCGTTGTTTATTATTTAGAATATCGCAAGCGACTACCGCGTCCCTAAACTGTAAATTTTCCGAGGCGTCGAGGTGCGCAAGCAAAAAATCTCGTTCGCTTGATATTAAATTTATACCATTAGTCACCGATATTAGCTTTTCACTCTCGTGACCGAAACTTATCTCTTCTATGACAATCTTTTTATTGCCATAAAAACCCGTAATTTTCTCATTTTCCAAATCAATAATTGCACTAATTGTGCGTAAAAAATCAACACCAATTATCACCGGATATGCTAAATCCGGTGCCAACAGAAATTCATGCTCAAACTCCGCACCGCTTGCCTGAAACCTGAGTAGGCATTGCCTCTCAACCTTTTTTTGTTTAGCTTTAAACGCGCCTGTCAATTTGACGCCTGAACACAAAAATGACGGAATTTGGTCATGAACCTCGGAAAATTGCACCCAAATCTCTTCAGATATGCACGACACCTGCGATCCGCTATCCACCAGAGCCGGAAAATAGTGACCGTAAAAATTAACCTCTATTTGAGGCAACCTAAAATTGTCTTTTGAGTGTTCAAAATCGCAAGTGTCCTGCAGATCGTCTACAGGGTTTCCCAATATGCCCCCCAGTTTATGTTTTAGGGGTAGCAACTCTCCCTCCACCAAATTTATTCGTGGAGGGAAACTGCCCCGTTTCCCGACTCGTGGTCGCTTTCTTCACCCTGACGAATATGGTTTACTCTTTTATTTTTATTACTGTTATTATTACCCTCAAACCTGTACCCAGAAGACGCCTTTTCTTTAAAATGAAAATGCGCGTCATCTGCCACTGGTTTTTTAATGAACTTATTACTTGTGGGATTATTTGACCATGACATACTGTTTTTTCTGTCAAAATAATAATCCGCTTGTCTCAATTTATCCAGAGCATCCTGGAAATCCCTCGTACCCACCAGAACAGACGAAATGCTTGGCGGAAAATGCCTAGCAATCATTTGAATCAACATTTCTGGATGGTAAGGGGGATCCAAATACTTTGCTAACCCTACAAAATAATTAAAATGATCCACAAAAGGGACAGCGTTGTCTGTATAGCGCGCTGATTCTATTTTCAATTTTATCTGTACCTGTTTGTTGGGTCCCCAAAACTGGTTCAAAAACGCTCTTCGAAAACTTTGATAATTATTGAATGTTGATACGTAGGCATCCGCCCATATTTTAGCATTTTTTTCGAAAAGCGTGCTCGTTAGGAAAACAAAATTTTGATATGGTAAATTTTGAACTTGAAAACTTTCGAGGACATTTAAAAAATCTACCGGGTGTAGTAGTGATTCATTATCGAAAACTGGCAACTTTTTTACATCTAACAAATTTTCGGCCCTCTCCATCCTATTGATGGGAGGTTGATTTTGTATTTGCATGTTATTCATTTGTTGGATCACTTCTGCCACCAAACGGGTTATGCCCTCTGGCGAAAATAGCTGCGCTGACGGAGGTTGGAATGGCGGTTGAGCTTGCCCAGCATTTTGAAAGTGGAGAAAATCATTATTTACTTGATGCTGGGGCAACCTTTGATTTTGATTTTGACCATAGAGCCTTCCCCTCTCCGGAGCCGATGAATATGGATTAAAATTTGGCCTACCTTGAGCTCTGTCGTCACTTACGATCGGCGTTGCCGTTGGCTGGTGTTCTGGCACTAACGTTATCATATTTATTGGCGTTAATTGGCGGGGTGCCTGCTCTTGCCTCAAATGTTCCATTCTTTCTCCTTGAGCGTTGACTGTGGTCGCCCTCCTACGGAGGCCGTACCTGGTGCGCTCATTCATAGGAGTTTCGTTCGGTGAACGTCCTATCATTCTTCTGATCCAAAAAAAAATCGAATATCGCCTACCCGTGGGCGCCAAGATGAGACAGAACTCGAATTTAAGGGGTGGTGGTTCAGTGGCGAATTGGGAACAGAAAGAATTCAAAGACAGACTTCGGTTTAATTATGTATAAATACAGCTGAAATAAATGTTCTAGTAAAATATAGAAAATAATATCAGACATATAATTTACCTGACACTACGTAAACTATATCCAATAAAGGATTTACACAATATTAATATAGTTTCGACACGAAAAGATGCCAGCCGTAATACACGTGATAATAGGTAATCTTTGAGTGTCGACCTAAATCGAGCCCAATTGTTCCGGTTGTTAATCTGAACAAATCGCACAAAAAAAACTTCAACAAAAACCAAAGAATGTGTACCAGCTTGGGAACCCAGTTGGTACCAGTTCTCGACAATCTGGTGAACCATGAAACATTATGTTTCAGCAATTATTCCTTGGGTTTTGTATTATTTAATAACACAGTTTCTGATTCAAACACGTTTCTCCGTGATTAAGCACGGACTGTAATGTACTATTATCACCTAAACGAAGCACATGCGCCTATAAGTTTATAAGTAAAAAACGTTTATTTTGGCGAGATCTATCATCCCTTTATTTTTGACACAATAGTTTCGGAACATCCTGTATTCTAATTACATATACAGAATGTCTTAAGAAAAACAGTCCACCCCAATTTATTCGATTTGAAATGAAAATTTGAAAAAACACTCGATTACATCGATTTTTAATTTAAGAACTATTTTTTGGTTATTTCATCCCCAAAGCTTCAACCCCCTAGCTAGGAGAAAAATAATAATAATAATAATAATAATAATAAATAGCCTTTATTTAGATAAAACAAATTTTACATAGATTATTTTCTTATGGGGGCGGTATCCAACAGTGTTGCTCTTATATAATATACAACCCCAAATAACCCCCAAATTCAAATTATTGGGGGATAGGGATCGTATCATATTCAACCTTTATTATAATTACATTTGGTATATTTATATTACAATAATCAATAAGTTTTCAACAATTAATACAGAAATTATTTTTAAAATCAAACAAATTTCTTGTGCCTAAAATACCTAGAACAAATCTTCTTTAAAATTTTTAAGCAACCCCTTATTTGTGTAGATATTGAATCAACACAATTTACATTTCATTGTTAACAAAATTTAAATTTTCAACATTTCCAAGTAGCATGGCCATTATTGCAATTTAGTAAATTTTAAGTGATTATGCTAATAAGTTTGAGTTAGGGTGTTCAGGTAAGTATTGTTATAAAATTTTTGGATTTTCCTAATTGAGTTTTTGGAATTTATTCTAGCAAACTATGGTCTAATAAATTAGACTATTTAAAAGTTTGTGTTGGCTTTTTTAACAAATTCATTGATGTATTTATTAAAACTCAATCTTTTATCGATATAGAATTCCACACATTTCATTAATGGTCAGAATTATAGAACACTGAACCGATGGTTGAATTTCAACCTCCGGTTGGCTGTATGCGAATCGATAGGATTCAAACGAAGATTGAAACTCAACCATCAGTTCAGTGTTTTATAATACCAGACCTTAATAAGTATCTTTGATTTCAATTTCATTCTTTATCAAACTTGGCCCCTCGTATTACTATTTCAATTTCACTAAAAAGAGCGTCATGTCGAGTATCCACAATTTTCATGTGGCCAAAGTCGACATTTCCTTCTTTAATTCTTCTGTCTTAGTAGAAAGGATCATATAGGTAAATTTTTCAACGTATTTTTTGCTCCTCTATTCAAAAAGAAATAACCTTTTTTTTTTTTTTTCAAAGCGTCCTAACTCGAAACGAAAAGCTCGAAAGAAAAACTTCAAATAGAAAACTTGTAGATCTCGTCAAGTACTAAAAAAAAAACCTATTAGAGTTATCGTTCCACGGAACACCGTTTCCGAGAAAATCGTCCACAAAAATTTGAAGAAAATTTCAAAGAATTTCAAGTTTGATGGCTTATATCTCAAAAACGGAAACGAGCTGAAACCTCAATAAAAAAGCAATTTGTAGAGCTATAAACGAAAGAGGGGTCTCGTGTCGGATCCAGAGTAATTAATTACCTTTGTTTTTTTTTTTTAATTTTCAAAACGTCCTAACTCGAAAACGAAAAGCTCGGAAGGAAAACTTTAAATGTAAAACTTGTATATCTCGTCGAGAACTACAAAAAAACCTATTAGAGTTATCGTTCCACGGGACACCGTTTCCGAGTAAATCGACCTCAAAAATTTGAAGAAAATTTCAAAGAATTTCAACTTTGACAACTTATATCTCAAAAACGGAGACGGCCTGGAACGTCAATAAAAAAGTTATTTGTAGATAATTTTGTCCTCTTTCGAACGAAGCATGACTCAAGCCGATCGTTTGAGAAATACTGGAGCTATGAGCGAAAGAGTAGTCTCGTGTCGAATTCTCGCAATTTTCTTTTCGCCAAATTCGAGATTTATTTTTTATTTTTTTCTGAACTTTAGATGCACCGTAACGCAAAGGGTCAAATGGGGTTTTCGACATATTTTTTGCTCCTCTATCCGATAATTTATTTTTTTTTTTCGAAATTCAGAAGTCGAAATTTTTCGAAAAAAAATTCCAGAGTAAATGCCTTGTTTTTTTTTTTTAATTTTCAAAACGTCCTAACTCGAAAACGAAAAGCTCGGGAGAAAAACCTTGAATATAAAACTTGTAGATCTCGTCGAGAACTACAAAAAAACCTATTAGAGTTATCGTTTCACGGAACACCGTTTCCGAGAAAATCGGCCTCAAAAATTTGAAGAAAATTTCAAAGAATTTCAACTTTGACGGCTTATATTTGAAAAACGGAAACGGCCTGAAACCTCAATAAAAAACCTATTTGTAGATAATTTTGTCCTCTTTCGAACGAAACATGACTCAAGCCGATCGCTTGAAAGATAGCGGAGCTATAAGCGAAAGAGTAATCTCGTGTCGGATCCTCGCAATTTTCTTTTCGCCAAATTCGATATTTATTTTTTATTTTTTTCTGACCTTTAGATGCATCGTAGCGAAAAGAGACAAATAAGATTTTCGACATATTTTTTGCTGCTCTATCCATAATTTTATTTTTTTTTTCGAAATTCAAAAGTCGAAATTTTTCGAAAAAAAAATCCAAGGCAAATACCTTAGATTTTTTATTTTTTTATTTTCAAAACGTCCTAACTCGAAAACGAAAAGGTCGAGAGAAAAACCTTAAATGTAAAACTTGTAAATCTCGACGAGTACTACAAAAAAGCCTATTAGAGTTATCGGTAGACTGTTTTCCATAGAACACCCTTATTTATGTAAATAAGTATAATCCCCACCACGGATAATCGAAAGATTCCTAAAAAAAAGTATTTCTTTGTCGGCGATACATGGATAAACAAAAACTAAAAATTGATGCTCTTAGATTGAATTTATTCTTAACCCTTATTATCTGTATAGAGTTTTTACAGCGGTTTTTCTTTATCCGAGCATCGCCGACAAAGAAATAATTTTTTATAAGAATCTCGATTATCTGTGGCAAAAACTATATCCACAATAAGTTTTTAAAATAATTTTGTATAGTACAATAATCGATAAATCTTTAATAATTATTGCATACATTATTTTGAAAATCAAACAAAGTTCTTGCCTAAATGAAACAAATTTTTGGTTAAAGACATTTAGTACCCCTAATTTGCATAGATATTCAATTACCACAATTCACATTTACATATTCATAAAATTTAAACTTTCAACATTTCCAAGTAACGTGGCCATTGTTGCAATTTAATAAATTTTAAGTGATTATGCTAATAAGTTTAGGTATTGTTATAAAATTTTTAAATTTTCCTAATTGGGTTTTTGAAATTTGTCCTGGAAAACTATGGTCTAAAAAATTAGTTCATTTATCAATTTGTATTGACTTTTTTAACGGTTTCATAAGTGTGCTTATTAAAATTGAAACTTTTATCGAAATAGAATTCCAATATTTCACTTAGTAAGTAGGTAGCTTGGATTTCAAATCTGTTTATTATCGGAGGTTGCCCCTCAACTATAATTTTTTTTATAAAGAAAAATGTATTTTTTTGCTTATTCTTCTCGATACTTTAAGCAAAGATAACTGTCATCAGCTTTATTTTAGCTTTAAAAAAAGACGGTACTAAAACCTAAAACAGTCCAAAAAAAAAAACACAATTTATTATTACAATTTTTAATAACCGAACCGTTACCATTTTATCGTTTATTACATTATGCGATTATTTTAAACCTTTCTAGAACAATTATTTTTTCAAACCAAAACAAAACTATCACCTAACAAAGCTAATTTTGCTTCAGACGTAGATATACTTACCGTATAATGCCTCATTCTCACTTGCGCGAAATTCGCTCTTTTTTATCATTACTTCGAAAATTTGATGTTTGATACACGCACAAAACATCAAATTGTCGAAGCAATGTCAAAAAAAAAGCGAATTTCGCACAAAAAAAGCGAATTTTGCGCAACTATAAATGAAGCATTATACTCACTTGCGGAAAATTCGCTTTTTTTTTACATTGTTTCAAAAATTTGGCGTTTGATACACGCATAAAACGTCAAATTGTCGAAGCAATGTCTAAAAAAAAAGCGAATACCGCACAAAAAGAGCGAATTTCGCGCAACTGTAAATGAAGCATAATTCTCACTAGCGCAAAATTCGCTATTTTTTAACATTGCTCCGACAATCTGACATTTTATGTGTGTATCAAACATCATATTATCGAAGCAATGTGAAAAAAAAGCGAATTCCCACAAATAAGAATAAAACATGATACCTACGTATGAAGAAATCGAATAATAAAATCGCTATTTAAAAAAATTTAATACAAATTTCAACTCATCTAGAATCCGGCAACTGGTTCTGATTGCCTGTTGAATATTTTCAAGCAATTCAAAATTTTCATATCTAAATTTGAGAACATTGACATTTTGTATAACTCTTATAACCATTTGCACCAATTATTTTAGAAAAGCCCTAACGATAAGCATTCCCTTAAATGACATTTCTCCATGGAAAATTGTCAGTTTAGAGAATAATTATCGTTACGGCTCCCCTAAAATAATTAGTAGAAACAGCCATTAGCAATCTAAAGAAACACGAACATTTGCATCAAATTTTATTCAAAATTTCAACTTTCGCTCCTTTTTCTCCAATCAAACCAATCATATGTTAGCGCAATTTAGAAAAACTATTATACCTAGTGCTCTAATTCACATTCGTTATATAAACATCACAGCGTTCGTTGCAAAAACAGCACCAACTCCTACCACTCATGGAAAAACCGCGACAGCGAAAACATTCTCCCGAAGAAAAAAAAAAAAACCCTAACAAAAATAATTGTCACTCACTCTAACAATTATTTTGCTATTTGGCATCTATTTGTATGACTTCCTTGAAAAACTCCCTTTTCACAAATCGCAAAACTATCATGTCTCATTCCTTGATTTTTTAAATAGCACAGCGATATAATACATAAGCATCTACATTCAAACTCTTACTATCAACTCCGAACATTTTTGACCTTAACTTCTATAATTATATTCAATAATGGCTGTGGTGCAATGAGAACAGGCTGGCTTTTGGAGAGGTTAATTGTAAGTTCAATTCCCACTGATGGAAGAATTTTTTTTTCAATGAAATAAAAATCAACTAAATCAACAAAATCTATTTGGAACATACCTATTCGCGACCCACTCAAAACTTTCATAACGAAAAATGGGTTGGGGCACGTAACTTTGATTCTGTTTTACTTCGTAGAAAATGTAAGGGCACGTCTATGCATAGCGAAAAAGTAGGCTCGTGTTGGATCCCCGCAATTTTCTTTTCGCCAAATTCGAGATTTTTTTTATTTTTTTCTGACCTTTAGATGCATCGTAACGCAAAGAGTCAAATAAGGTTTTCGACATTTTTTTTGCTCCTCTATCCGATAATTTTTTTCGAAGTCGAAATTTTTCGAAAAAAAAAATTCAGAGTAAATGCCTTGTTTTTTTTTTTAAATTTTCAAAACGTCCTAACTCGAAAACGAAAGGCTCGGGAGAAATACCTTAGATGGAAAACTTGTAGATCTCGTTGAGTACTACAAAAAAACCTATTAGGGTTATCGTTCCACGGGACACCGTTTCCGAGAAAATCGACCTCAAAGATTTGAAGAAAATTTCAAAGAATTTCAACTCTGACGGCTTATATCTCAAACACGGGTACGGCCTGGAATCTCAATAAAAAACCAATTTGTAGATAATTCTGTCCTCTTTCGAACGGAACATGACTGGAACCGATCGGTTCAGAAATAGCGAAGCTATAAGCGAAAATGTAGTCTCGTGTCGGATCCCCGCGATTTTCTTTTCGCTAAATTCGAGATTTCTTTTTTATTTTTCTCTGACGTTTAGGTGCATCGTAGCGAAAAAGGTCAAATGAACTTTTCGTCATATTTTTTGCTCCTCTATCCGATGGCATTTTGTTTTTTTTTTTTTAAATAAAAGTACGTCGTAGTACATACAACGCCCTTCGGGCGTAGGCCCTTCGGGCCAATAAAAGAACGTCGTAGTGCATACAACGCCCTTCGGGCCAATAAAAGTACGTCGTGGTGCATACAACGCCCTTCGGGCGTAGGCCCTTCGGGACAATAAAAGAACATCGTAGTGCATGCATACAACGCCCTTCGGCCGTCGGCCCTTCGGGCCAATAAAAGTACGTCGTAGTGCATACAACGCCCTTCGGGCGTAGGCCCTTCGGGCCAATAAAAGAACGTCGTAGTGCATACAACGCCCTTCGGGCCAATAAAAGTACATCGTAGTGCATACAACGCCCTTCGGGCGTAGGCCCTTCGGGCCAATAAAAGAACGCCGTATTGCATACTACGCCCTTCGGGCGTCGGCCCTTCGGGCCAATAAAAGAACGCCGTAGTGCATACTACGCCCTTTGGGCGCAGGCCCTTCGGGCCAATAAAAGAACGTCGTAGTGCATACAACGCCCTTCGGGCCAATAAAAGTACGTCGTGGTGGACACAACGCCCTTCGGGCGTGGGCCCTTCGGGCCAATAAAATTACGTCAAAGTGCATACAACGCCCTTCGGGCCAATGAAAATGCGTCGTGGTGCATACAACGCCCTTCGGGCGTTGGCCCTTCGGGCCAATGAAAGTACATCATAATGCATACAACGCCCTTCGGGCGTAGGCCCTTCGGGACAATAGAGGAACGTCAGGGTGCATACGGGCGTAGGCCCTCCGGGCCAATGAAAGTGCGTCGTGATGCATACAACGCCCTTCGGGCCAATAGAGGAACGTCAGAATGCATGCGACGCCCTTCGGGCGTCGGCCCTTCGGGCCAATAAGAATACGTCAAAGTGCATACAACGGGCCCAAATCACCCTATCCAAATCCTCAACCGAATCGGGAATGTCCTGTTGCATCATATACAAAAGAATGTGTGCGTGAGGAGCACCGCGCTTTTGAAATTCTATTCTCACCACGTAAGCCTCGACTTTCCCAAGAATTTGCCTTGTCAGCAAGTCTCGCATTAAACTGTTCAACTTCTGCTCGAAAACCCTACACACAATATCAGGAAAATTGCAAACATCATCAGTTCCCTTACCGAGCCGTTGAAGTTCCTCGGTAATTTCCGCCCACTGCCGATTTGCAGTAAAAGTCAACAAATAAGTTGAAGGCCTTTTCAATTTCCTACAAAGGGCCATACAATCCATGTACCCATTATAATAATATCTACGAGACCCTGGAATGGTGGGTGGTAAAACCACGATTTTACCGACCGACTGCTGCCCCGAAACCCCCAAGCCTCTCCTAGCGGCTTCTTGCAATAAAAAGCTTTTAAGATTGGCATAGGTTTCTGCGCGCATGTGCCTTTGATTCCCTATCGCCCAATTTACATTATTGTATTCAATTTTTACGCCCGCATCAAGAAAATACTGCAGGCGTAATTTCCCTACGTGCTCCAGTACGTTCCAATACCGTACGCTATCCAGCGACGCCGAATCCGAAAGAAGTCTAACACAATAATATTCTCGTAAGGAATGGACCTTGTCTTGATCTTTTTGTTGCAAGGCCTGCTCTCCGTGAAGGTGGATGAGCGGATACATCATAAGATCTAACGAACTTCTCAAAACATTGACCTCTCGGTACGGGCGAGCCGCATCTTCTTGCAACGGCTTCACAGCGAACTCGACGTCGTAATAACATGGCGGTCTATCGCCCACGTATACTCCGGCAACGGTTTCGTTGCGAGGATATTGCATGCCCGATTTGACTGCCGCACTTTGACGTCGCTGAAATTTGAAGCGTTTTGCATCGTCATCCTCTTTATCGCGAGGATTAACACACAGAATGACCTCTCGAACTTCCCTATTCTGCGCCCTAGCATTCAATTTTTCCTCCTCAAAAATTTCCCCAGCGTTTTTGAAAATACGCAAAAGAATATTTTCAGCTCGCAAATAATGTTCAAGCCTTCTCACAGTCGCTAATTCTAATTGGGTCGAAACAGTCGACTTATTTTTCCTAGCTTTCAGAACGTCTTCACTCACATCCATGAAATACAGATACGCCTCATTCAATTCTTGCAGACCAGATACATGCGTCGAAGCCATAAAACGAACTGTTCTGTCGATAATTGCTGGTTCGACTTGAGGACGGCTGTCTGGAAGACCAAGACCAGCGAACGTCCCGCGTCGATGGACAGTCGCAAAAATGCTATTGTATGCTTGAATAAACCTATGGAAATGACTTTTTCTCATTTGAGCCCTATCTTTACAATAATACAAAGAAAGAATGAAACGATCTTCCTGAACAAACTGTTTTCCGCTAAAACCCGTTTTCCTAACCCACAATATTGTTCCGTACTATCACTTTTAGCTCTTAGTTCGGTGTGCCAAAAACGAGCACCACAAAATTTACAATTCCATCTAGGTTTTTTTGAAAGCCGATGCACCAAAATGTCTTGAAAGTCACGATCATTAAATTCCCACGCGTTTTGATAAAACTTCGTGGTTCTTTCGTTCCTAATTCTCCACTCAGGTTTCTCCAAATCCGTAGCAGGAAGCGACTTCCACTCTTTGAGTCGTTTGTCGAAATCAACTCTCCCTAGTTTTTGACTTAAGGTCACTACGCGTGGTTGTGGAGGTCGCTTCCGTGAGATGGACTAAGCAGAAGCTACTGCAGCAGAAGCTACTGCAGCAGAAGTTTTCTTGACAGAAGCTGCCTTAGCAGATGCTGCCTTAGCAGATGCTGCCTTAGCAGATGCTGCCTTAGCAGATGCTGCCTTAGCAGATGCTGCCTTAGCAGATGCTGCCTTAGCAGAAATTGCCTTGGTAGAAGCTGCCTTAGCAGAAACTGCCTTGGTAGCAGCTGCCTTAGCAGAAGCTACCTTGGTAGAAACTGTCTTGGTAGAAGCTACTGATGCTGGAGCTACTGATGCAGGAGCCACTGATGCAGGAGCTACTGATGCAGGAGCTACTGCCGCAGGAGCTACTGCTGCAGGAGCTACTGCTGCAGGAGCTACTGCTGCAGGAACTACTGCTGCAGTAACTACTGCTGCAGTAACTACTGCTGCAGTAACTACTGCTGTAGGAACTACTGCTGCAGGAGCTACTGCTGCAGAAGCTACTGCTGCAGGAGCACCCCCAGTGTTGAATAGAAAAAGAACAGCAGGCTCATACAAATCATAGTGGTTGTTACCAATATAACGTAATACAATAGGATTCTTATCATTATGAGTACCAAAATCCGCCATTAAAATACCATCACTCACAATGGCAACTCTCCTATTGTAAATATTAGCGCAAGCCAAGCATTCGACAGAAGCACCCCATACATTTAGCTTTGACATTGTAAATAATATCGTTCAATAAAAAGTCTTCGTTCGTAGAAAAGTGTTCTTTTTGAAATATGAAAGTTTAATACAACAGAAATCACAACATAAACGTTAACACAGACAAAGATACAACAGATAAAATAGAATAAATACGTATTAAAACTGAAAATGTTCGATAATAGGATAAATTCGTGTCTAACTTTTAGCGTTGACTATCAAAAACTTGACAAACTGACAAACTGACTTGACATGTCATAATTTTTACGGGTAAATTTTGTTAACAGGCCATTTACACCTCGATTTTCGCATTATCTTTAACATCCTCCCCGGCAGCAAAATCGTCGATTTCTAATGGATATAGGCACTGCACTGGACGTTTAAGTCTGACACTGTCACTTGTCTTTATTTCGCACGCTCTCACTTTTCCATCGCGTCCTTGAAATACCTGTGTGACTCTCACAAGTTTCCATGTTAAACGTGGTCTGTCCTGGTCTTGCAAAAGTACTACGTCTCCCTCTTTAATTTCCTTAGGTTATGGATTATCGATATAATGGGCAGAGCGCAACTGTTGCAAATAATCAACTTGCCACTTCTTCCAAAACTGATTCATTGTTTCTTCTCTGGTTTTCCATTTCTTCAAAATATCATTTCTCTTAATTTCCTTCGATTTTAAGTTCGGGCTGAATCCTAAATCGACCACTCCGATCAAGAATTTTCCGGGTGTTAATATAAAGAGATTTTCTGGGTCTTCATCAATATACGTTAACGGTCTTGAATTCACTGTCGCTTCTACTTCTGTTAGTATTGTTCGTAACTCATCAAATCCAACCAATTTCTTTAATAAAGTTGACTTCAAAGCATCTTTCACAGTACGAACCAACCGCTCCCAAAAACCTCCCCACCATGAGCCTCTTTCCACGCTAAATTTCCAATGAATCCTATTCTTTCTTACTAAATTTTGTATTTCTTCCTGTTGTAAAATTTTCGTTAACTGGTCTAATTCCTGAGCTGTGCGTTTGAATGTTTTTGCGTTGTCCGAATAGATTATGTTAGGTACCCCTCTTCTAGCGATAAAACGTCTGAGACCTAATACACAACTTTCTGTTGACAGACTTTCCACTAATTCCAGATGTACCGCTCTTATTACGGCACAAGTGAATAACATGATGTACACTTTAACTCTTTGTTCGTTCATAATTATGTACAGTGGTCCAGCAAAATCTATTCCGGTCACATTGAAGGGTTGTGCTGCTGTTATTCTATCTCTGGGTAATGGAGCAAATGGCTGCATTCCCGATTTTCCCTTCAATTTCTTGCAAACAACACAGCGTCCTATAATTGCTTTAATTCTTTGTCTCGCCTGAATTATCCAGTACATTTTTCTTATTTCGGCTAGTGTAGAATTTATTCCGCTATGTTTCATCTGTTCATATGCGTTCCATATTAATTTCTTTGCTAATTCTGACTTTTTGGGTAAGATAATAGGATGTCTCTCATTGTAACTTAAACCGGATTCTTGTAACCTTCCTTTCAGTCTTAGTAAATAATTCTCATCTATAAATGGATTCAATTTTAGAATTTTGGATTTTTTAGAAATTTCTTTATTGTTCCTCAAACTTTTTATTTCTTCAAAATACGTTTCTTCTTGTGCTATTCGTATCCAATATGTCTCAGCTTTTTCCATTTCTTTAGCTCTTATATATCCTGAAATTTTTCTTTCCCTTTCCTTTATTTTTAGATTATTCGCAAATCTGAAGACTAGAGCAGTAACTCTTAAAGTTTTTTCATAACTACTAAATTGATCCAAAGAAAATATTCCTTTAAGTGTAACTTGCTCGCTTTTTTCAATATCAATTTCTGCTCTCGTCTCTGCTAAACAAGAAAATACTTTTGTTTCTTCATTTTCAGATCAAAATACTCGTCCATTGGCCAATTTTCTTTGTTTGCAGACAACCATGTAGGTCCATGAAGCCATCGTTCCGATTCTTTCACCAATTTTGAAGCTTTGACTCCTCTTTTCAAAAGGTCTGCAGGGTTTTCTTTACCTGGGCAGTACTTCCATACGATATGATTCATATTTCGTATTTCCTGTACTCGGTTTTGAATAAATGGTTTCCACTTAAATTTATTGCCATTTATCCAATGCAAAGCTATTTCAGAGTCCGACCATATAAATATTTCGGTTATATTTAATTGGATATTCTCTATGATATATTTTTGCATTCTTGCACCACATAAAGTTGCGGTCAATTCTAACTTTGGTAAAGTTAGCTGTTTCTTCCTCGATAGCTCAGTTAATTGAAACTCGTTTATTTATTTTTACTTTCGGTTTTATTCTCGAAAGAGTACAAAGGGGATTTTTTAAATAAAAAAAGGCTGACAATTTTGGCGACCTGTTGCGTCTCTCGTGGTCGCACCCCCCTAATAGACAGCGACCGAACCTTTAGAGGTTAACAAAAATACATTTTTATAAATGCGGAGTTGCCACATCTAGTCTAATAATAATTAGAGAAATTCAACAAAAGTAAAATTATAAAAACTCATTAACATACTCCCCGCCTTGAGAGACTTATGTCTATCAATACCAATAACTTACTTACTATTACAACACACATATACTTTCTAAACAAAATCTAACTTCTTGAAAACCAAAACAAATTTTACGAAAAGTCTAGTCCAGGGTTATCTAAACAGTCACTCTAAGGGCAAAGCACAAATGCTGTTCACAGAACGCCGAATTTCACCATTTCGAACCTTTATATCAACAACTCTGCAGACACCGTCATCACCTGGATACAGTCTTGTGATTCTACCCAACTTCCACTCCAGTACAGGACCAGAATCATTTTTGACAAGAACTAATGCTCCGATCTTCACCAATTCATGCAAATTGCTTTTCCATTTGACTCGCCGCTGTAATTCAGGAAGATACTCGTTTCTCCAACGTTTCCACACATGTTGTACAATAGCTTGAAGTCGCTGCCATTTTTTCAAGCGATTTTCACATACATCAGTTAAATCCACTTCCGGAATTGTTGTCAAACTTCGGCCAATTAAGAAATGTGCTGGCGTGAGTGCTTTCAAGTCCGAAGGATCGGGGTACAAAGGACAAAGAGGCCGCGAATTGAGGATGCCCTCTATTTGAACCAAAATGGTATTAAATTCCTCGAAAGTAAAAGACTCCACATTCGCGACCCGTTTCAAATGGTGCTTTATGCTTTTAATTCCGGCCTCCCAAATTCCCCCGAAATTTGGCGATCGAGCTGGAATGAAGTGCCACTGAATCCTATCAACAGTCAAAGATTGGGAAATATTTTTTGACTCTTGTTCTAGAAATTTATAAACTTGAATGAGCTCATTATTGGCTCCGACGTAGTTTGTAGCATTATCTGAAAAAATATGAGAAGGTTTACCTCGACGGCTTGCAAACCTTTTCAGAGCTGCTATGAAACATTCTGTAGTTAGTTCAGAGACCAGTTCTATATGGACTGCCTTGGTACATAAACACACGAACAGACAAATGTATGCTTTAATTATTTTAGCACCTCTAGTTTTACGATCTTTTATGCAAAATGGCCCGCCATAATCTGTACCAACATTTATAAATGGACAATCGGGATTTACTCTAAAAGTTGGCAAATCGCCCATCAAATAATTCTCAAATTTAGGTGGTCTAGCGTTAAAACAGGTAACACATTGCTTTACTATTTTTTTTACAGCTATTGCGTCCCGAAATTGGCCAATATTGTTCTCTTATTGAGCACAAAAGTTGCTGCGCACCACAATGCATTAATCTTAGATGCTCTTCTCTAAAAATTAATTCTGTCAAAATATGATTTTTTGGAAAAATAATGGGATGTTTTCTTTCAAAAGGTAAACTTGCATTAGTCAGTCTACCTCTTACCCTTATCAATCCATCCTTCATAAAAGGATTTAAAGACAATATTTTACTTTTTTTGTGTACTATCCCATTATTTTTCAAATCATCATAATCTGCTTTAAAGCATATTTCTTGGACATGCCTTATCAACACTTTATTTGCATTCTCGAACTCACTCGGTGTCACTACAGGCTCTACAATAATTTCTTTTTTGGATCCCTTTAATTTAAGATTTTCTATAAACCTAATTATATAACTTATCACTCTCAAAATTTTGCTATAAGATGAAAACTTCTTTAGGAGATAACTTAAAATATTTGTGCATTCTACTGAATCCATAATTTGCAAATTTACACTCGAGTTCACAGTCTTTTGCTCTGGTACCTCAAAATCTATTTTAAGTTTTGTAAGATTCCATTCTGACCTCTCTAGAAACAAAAAATCTGGACCGTGAAACCATAGCTTATTCTCATACAACATTTTTGGCGTGACACCTCGTGACAGTAGATCTGCCGGGTTTTCCTTTGATTTTACATGATGCCAATTATTCACATCAGTCATACTTTGTATTTCACTCACTCTATTGGCTACAAATTGTTTCCATCGGCATAAATCACCCTGAATCCACGCAAGTGAGATCATAGAATCCGACCAGTAGTATATGTTATGAAAATTAATCTCCAAAGCCTTTATCGTTTTACATGCTAGATTTGCCAAAGAACCGCACTGCAAAGCTCTAATTTCGCCAATGTTTGGCATTTAATTGGAGCAACTCTACTTTTTGCTACTAACAAGTTTGACAAAATTAAACCCGATGATAAGACACACCTAACATACAAAACTGCTCCATACGCCCTTTCACTCGAATCACAAAATCCATGCATCTCAATTGTAACATACTCAGTGCTCAAAACATGTCTTGGTATTTGGAAGTCATTCACTAAATACAACTCCTTCAAAAAAATCATCCACTTCTCTCTTAAATCACTAGGCAAGTTAGGATCGTCCCAATCAACCTTTAACTTCCACAGTTCTTGTAAAATCAACTTTGCGACGACAATTATTGGGCCTAGCAGACCCAAAGGGTCAAAAATCTGACATATAATTGACAAAATACATCTTTTTGTTAAACGTTGTGGAAGTGAAAAGTCTTTTATTTTGTACTGAATCAAATCTTCATTTGAATTCCAGAATATTCCCAAGGTTTTGTTGTGTTGGTTTTCCCCTATATTCAAAACACTAACATCAAGTTCCTTATTTATTTCAAATTGACTCAAAATTTCCCGTTTGTTACAAAGCCATTTTCTCAACTGAAAACCAGCACTTGACAAAATATGACATATTTCTCTCTGCATTTTTAACATGTCCTCAGACCTATCACATCCTGTTAGCAGGTCATCCATGTAAAAATCCTTTTTTATTATCTCGCAAGCGTCTGGAAAAGTATCCTGGTAATCTATGGCCAACTGAAACAAACATCTAACAGCTAAATACGGCGCAGACGCTGTACCATATGTAACCGTTTGTAACTCAAAACATTTCAACCTTTGATCAGTTTCAGACCTCCAAAAAATACGCTGGTATTTTCTCTCATCCTCTGCTAACATGATGCAACGGTACATTTTGGACACATCAGCTGTCATCACAAATTTGTGCTTTCTAAGCCTACACAAAATTGAAAATACATCCTGCTGTAGAGGGGGGCCACTAAACTGAATATCATTCAATGACAAACCACTCGTCGATTTTTCACTTGCATTAAAAACAACTCTACATTTGGTAGTGCTACTCTCCTCCCTCACTACAGCATGATGCGGCAAATAAAAGTTTTCTTTGTTCATTATTTCTGGTTCTACTATTTCTTTCATATGTCCTAAATTCTCATACTCTAACATGAAATTCTGATACTCACCTTTTAAGCTTAAATTTTTTGCCACTCTTTTTTCAAGATTCCCAAATCTGTTTAACGCAGTTTGACGCGAAAATCCCAACTGATTTAAATTGTTTTTAAATGGCACCCTAACTACAAATCTGCCCTGCTCATCGCGTGTTGTTGACTTTTTAAAGTAACTCTCACAGTATTTTTCACTAACAGACAAAATCGGCTCGGCATTATCAATCTCCTCAATATTCCAAAATTTCAATAAATTTGTTTCCAAAGAACTTTCATCTATGCAAAGATTACCCATTGACACTTTAGGCACACTTTCACAATTATTCCAATTCAAGTTTCCAGCTACTATCCAACCTAATAGACTATCTTGCAACACAGGCATATTTTCTCCCAATACCTTTCGTTCTGAACCCAGAACCGTCCAAAAAACATGAGACCCCAGCAAAATGTCAATCTCTTTTTTAACACAAAAATTTGGATCCGCTAACAACATATTTTTATTTTTTGGCAAATTCAAAATTGTTTTACTAAAACTCATCATCGGAAGCCTATCTGTTATTCTAGGAAGGACTAAGCATTTTATATCCATGCTGAAGTCTGACGTATGCGAATTTATCGAAATATCAACCTGCTTATCAATTCTAGTCAAAATCTGTCCAACTCCATGTATCATGTGATTTACTCGGCGGGGTTCAATATTCAACCTTTCACAAAACGATTCCGTTATAAAATTACTCTGGGAACCCGAATCTAAAAGTGCCCTACAGCTCAAAACTATATTTCCTATTTTTATTTGAATTTCCGCAGTTGCTAGTAAAACTTGAGAATTACTGCTAAACGTTGCAACGCTGCCTCCCGACGTCGCCACAAGCGTCTGCGGATCACACGGAGGCAACGCCACGAATACAGCGCCCATAACGCTGCTTGTTTTTTGACGCCTCCACCTCCTTGTCCTGAATCCTGATGAATATTATTGTTAATCTAGGATTATTTTGCAATTTCCATTTCGTGAAATATCGATAATATTTAACTAAAAATTTTAGAAAGACTAATGAGAATTAATTTTTTTGGGATGGGGCATCAAGCCCAAGCTGGGACCCGGGTACAAAAAAATTATTGATGTCAGGTGGAACAATCCAATGATACATGGCCCTTCGCCCTTCGCCCTTCACAGTTGATTTGTAGGCTGTATCACAACCAAGCTGTTTCTGTAAGATTTTGAAAGACACAGTGTTTAATCTAGATTGTTAAATAATAGCTATTTATATAAATAGCATTAAATAACAAGTACAATAAAGAAAGGCTTTATTGTACGAATAATTTTATGATCGAGCGAGGCTATTAAATAATAAGTCAATATTCAATAAAGCCTGTTTATGTAATACCTACATAATGTAAATTTAATGCGTTTATGTAAATTTCCATGTCGGTGATAGATAAATAAATAATTATTGTACCATTTTTCATTTTAACAGTTCCATATTTTATAAACTGTGCTCTGATGCGGTATCTTGCTCTAATTTTCTTTTCCACTCAAAAAAGTCTTCCTTATTATTAAATGTTAAATTCTTGGGGTCTAAGTTGTTTCCATGAAAATTTTTGTAATATGTAAAACAATAATGTCTTTGCTGTCGGTAATAAAATCACAGTTTAATGGGCATCTTATGGACTTCATTATTTTTGTAGATGTATTTTTGTTGTGAATTATGCTCTCCATGTGTTTTTTTGGGCGAGAATTTTTCCAAAAACTATCGAATTATAATTAATAATTTTGTGTCAAATAAATAAAGAGGCGGTAAACAAAAATGCTAGTGAACCTCCGTTTGTCGCGTCGCGCCAAATTTTAAAAGTTTCGTTCGTACACTTTCGACCATATTCGTGGCGTTGCCTCCGTGTGATCCGCAGACGCTTGTGACGTCGCCTCTTGCGAAAGGGCCGCCGACGCGGCGGTTGAACGTTGATTCACCGGTGGTTCTCCGCTCTCTCTGTGCTCGGCTTCTCCAACCGCTCCAACCATCGTGCTTGCGTTACTTCTCGTGAGCGGGCGTCAGTGGCGTCGTTGTTGGATTTCTCAAAATGCAAGGAAATATGGTGGCTTTTGTGACATTTTGAACACTTGGGTGCACGACATTTCCAAGCATTATGATTTATTTTGAGGCAATTAAAACACAACTTCATCTTTTTAACTGTATCAATTTTTTCTTCGGAACCCAATTTCTGAAAAGACTTACACTCGCTCAAATTATGGGAATCTTGTTTACACCACAAGCACTGCATTCTTTGCCCATCTGTACTAAAAAAAGTATGTACTTTCTTTGGGAACCCTTGACTTGTACTGTTGAACTTATTTCTGTCTGATTTGCATGCCTCTAACTTTTCTAAAACTTCACACTTTGTATGCAAAAAACTGTTTAACTCGTCCAACGTTGGCAAGACATTCACACATTTATACGACTCCCAATCGCGTCTCGTAATGTTATCAAATTTATTAGATAAAATATAAATAATCAAGGGGTCCCAAGAATTCGTATCTATTTTTAGATTTTTCAAAGAACGAAGGTGCTTTTTCGCATTATCATACAACTTTCTCAACTCAACATGCGACTCTTTTGTCAAACTCGGGTACTCAAAAATTGCCTTGATATGGTTAAATACAATCATTTTTTTATTTTCGTATCTATCAACTAAAAGTTGCCATGCACTCTTGTAACTATCTGCGCTAACCTCAATAGATTGAATAACCTGCAAAACATTTTCTTTCAAGGACAACTTCAAATACAAAAACTTCTGCACATCGTTTAAATTTGTATTTTGCTCTACTAATGCGCAAAAGCTTTCCTTAAAATCTAACCATTTTTCATATTGCCCGTCAAAAACCGGTAAATTTATGGGGGGCAATTTTGCAATCGAAGATATCGACCCCGTATTTTGATGCCCTTGGCCCGCCACTGATTGTCTGGAACTTACGTTCACCGACCCGTTACTGCTACCACCACCGTCGTTATTTTGCCAATAATGCTTATTCAACATGCTTTTAATATCTACGACTAATGTACAATATCCATCCTCGAATATTTCCCTTTCTTGACTCTCTTGTACAAAAATATCATTGTCATTCACAATTAAAATCTCAATATCTGTTTGATAAGCGGCAAATTCATCCCAGATCCCCTCAAATTTCTCAAATTTCGCGGCTAAAATACCCCATTCTCTCTCATCACATTGCCCCTCATCTAAACCCTCAAAATAGTTTTTTAACCTTGTCAATTTACTCTTGCAAACTCCCCTTTTAACCCTTAAAGCACTCAATTCCTTTTTTTGATCCGCGTCCATTTTAACTCAAATTTAGGGCGGAAAAAAGGATTCAATAAAGGACTCAATACTCAAAAATTGGTAAATAAATAATATGAAAAGGAACGGACTTACTTTTTCTGCTAATTTTTCCTGTGAGCACTCTTTTTTCTCAACTCGAACTCACATTCTCCTCGAACAGAACAGGTTTTATTTATCCATTCCTGATCATCAGGCTCGATCAGGACCAAATGTTTCTTCCTCGATAGCTCAGTTAATTGAAACTCGTTTATTTATTTTTACTTTCGGTTTTATTCTCGAAAGAGTACAAAGGGGATTTTTTAAATAAAAAAAGGCTGACAATTTTGGCGACCTGTTGCGTCTCTCGTGGTCGCACCCCCCCTAACAGACAGCGACCGAACCTTTAGAGGTTAACAAAAATACATTTTTATAAATGCGGAGTTGCCACATCTAGTCTAATAATAATTAGAGAAATTCAACAAAAGTAAAATTATAAAAATCGTGCTGTAACGACAGCTCAGTAATGTTGGTTGAGTTTAGTGGACTGTAATTTAATAATCTTCTTTTAATTTGAAGATACAAAGATCGCGGAATCACTTTTTCCAGTGTTAAATAATATATGAATTTTTTATTGAGAAAAATCCCATTATTCGGATTGGTAATTGACCTCAACAATATAAAGCAGTGATACAGCCTAATAAAAGAGGGACTTACCGAAGTGTCGTCTACTTTCCTCCTCTAGGTGCACCTAGCCAAATGAGCTTTTGCGGCGAAAGACTTAGGGAATTTTCCAGCACTTAATTATGGGCACTTTTCCGATTTGCGGAGTTGATAGACCGAAGTATAATAATTATTCACTTTCAATTCCGGTTGCGAATTTTGTATTATTTAAATTTTGGTAATTTACCGACTGATCGCGTGCATATCGCGTGCATGGACGATATCAGAGAGTGAGTTCTCAGTGTTTTAAAACCAGTACAGTTCCTGGGCAATTGACTCGCACAGGCGCATAAAATCTTCACCCTCTGGTAACCGCATCACTACATAGAATAAATGAATCCTTAACAGTTAACTTTAAAAAATAGTGATACAATAGAACATTCATATATAGCGCCAAAGGGTGACAAATCAAATTTTTACTTATTTTATAACCAAAAAACCCTATAATTTAAACACTGATGAGACTCAAGCATTTGTTTAACTAAATCTAAAAAATAAAAATTAAAATTAAAATTAAGAAGTTCAGGGGAACTGAACATATTGCCAGCCGAAAATGCTATGCATTTTCCGAGGTGACAAGAGGCAGAGGACAAAGTTTCGACATTGGTCGTTTAAACACTGAGTCCTTAGTCTTAACAGTTGCAACTCGACTTATACCATCCTTACCAGGAAAAACTTCAATAATTCTCCCGAGTTGCCACTGAATTGGAGGCAGTAAATCATTCCTAATAATTACAAGGCGACCAATTTCAGGAGTGGAAGGGTTTTCAAGCCACTTGCTCCTTTGTTGGAGAGTATGTAGATACTCCTGTTGCCAACGTCTCCAAAAATCCTGGTGGATTCGCTGAAGTAGCTGCCACCGCGTTAATCTATTAAGCTTGACATCAGCCAAATCAATGTCTGGAACAGCGCTCAATGGTTCCAAAGATAAAAAGTGACCAGGGGTCAACGCAGAAATATCATTTGGATCTGAAGAATTTTCAGTCAAAGGGCGCGAGTTCAAAATAGCTTCAATTTGACAAGTCACTGTACATAACTCTTCGTAAGTTAAAATTTGCGATCCGATAGTTCTAAATAAATGCTTTTTAACGGACTTGATACCCGATTCCCAAAGTCCTCCAAAATTTGGACTATTGCTTGGAATAAAATGCCATTTAATGGGACGTGTAGAATCAATCTGGAGTAACTGTCGATTCGCGGATACAAAATTTGTACCGTTATCAGAATACATGTCTGTAACGTAATTTCTACGAGCTACAAATCGCCGCAATGCTGCTATGAAAGCATCAGCTGTCAAATCACTGACGATTTCGATATGGATAGCCTTGGTGCTCATACACACGAAAAGACAAATATAGGCCTTTAAAGTTCGCGTTACACCACGGGTTCTATGCATTAAAATGGGGATTGGACCACCTATATCGACACCGCTGTGTAAAAACGCCCTTAACTGACATACGCGGGGAAATGGAAGCGAACCCATCTTAGGTTGAGTGGGTTGAGGATTTAATTTAAAGCATCGTACGCATTTTGACAAAACAGAGCGAATTTTACGTTTGGCTGCGATTATCCAATATTGTTGACTAAGCAAAAAATGCACGGTCCTTAGCCCGGCGTGTAAATATTTTAAATGGAAATACTCTATTATTAGGTAAGTGAGAGTGCTTTCACGGGGTAATAAAATTGGAAATTTTTTATCATAAGTAAGAGAAGAGTGGTGCAATCTGCCTCCCACTCTAATTAAACCTTTTTTATCTAAAAATAAGTTTAATTTTTGCATTGGTTTAGATAATTTTACTTTATTTTGAATCGATCGGATTTCTTCCGAAAAATAAATCTTCTGCTCATTTGATATCAACAAATGAAGAGCATCAGTTATTTGTTGATATGTTAAAAATTCCTCGTAAATTTTATCTTTGCGAAGAATCTTCTCGTCAATAAATCGCAGAAAATAAGCTAAAGATCTACAAAGTTTAGAAAATGAAGAAATTCTATTCAAAATTGCGGTCAAAAAGTTGAAGTTTTGATTTTGAGAAGTAATTAGGACCACATTACTTGAAGATTTTTCTTCGGCTAGAGTTTCAGAAGTTTCCAAGATCTCGCATGTTATGGGCCATTGTTCATAAGAAAGTTTGAGAAAATCGGGACCACTAAAAAATAAATGATGATTGACTAATTCGCTAGGATATAATCCTCTTGAAGCTATGTCAGCGGGGTTTTGAGATGTGGAAATGTAGTACCAATTTTCAGGGAGTACCCTTTCATGAATTTGCGTAACTCTATTTTGTACAAAGGTTTTCCACCGGGACGGATGCGCTTTGATCCATGTGCCACTTGAGAATAACTCCAGGCAAAAATTTTATGAATTTTCAAGCGAGAACCAAGACTATTCAAAATGAACTGAATTAGATCTGATAAAACATTACAAGCTGCTAATTCAAGTCTAGCAATACTAATGAATTTTATAGGAGCTACTCTTGTTTTAGAGCATAGAAAATAAATGAAAACCTCATTTTTATAGGTAACGCGCAAATAACAAATTGCAGCGTATGCGCGATTTGATGCGTCAGAAAACCCTATTAATTCGTATTTTGCCTTGCCAGAGAAAGTATTAATGAATCTAGGCAAGCGGAATTCTTTTAATAGAGGTAGTTCAGATTTATAGCGTTCCCAAAGGCGAGTAATTTGTGTAGGGGCTTCAGAATCCCAATCTAATCCAAGTTTCCAAAATTCTTGAATTAAGCACTTAATTAAAATAGTGACTGGCGAGAGCCAACCTAAGGGATCATATACTTTGAAAATTTCAGAAAGTATATTGCGTTTGGTACATAGGCGACTTGAAGCTGACACAGAATAACAAAAATAGTCAGAACTAGGTTGCCATCGTAGGCCTAAGATTTTTGTGGTATCGTCACAATTTAAGGATAAAGCTGTCGGATTTATGTCAGACTCCGGCAATGGTGCTAATACTTTTTTGCTATTACTAGCCCATTTGTGTAATTTAAAACCACCTGACTCTAACAACATAGTTAGCTCGTTTTGGAGAGAGATGGCTTCTTTCTCGGAGCTACAGCCTGTCACGAAATCATCGACGAAACTATCATTTAAAAGAACCCTGGCTGCGTGAGGGTATTTATGCTTTTCATCTTCAGCTAGCTGCTGTAAGACTCTTAATGCTAAGTAAGGAGCGGGGGTAGTACCATAAGTCACAGTTTTCAGGCGATATTCTTGAATGGGTTCAGATTTATGAAATCGCCAGAGAATTTTTTGATAATTCTGGTGCTGAGAAGCAATTAAAATGCCACGAAACATTTTCGAAATGTCGCAACACAGAGCTATTTCGTGCAATCGAAAATTTAACAAAATACTACAAATATCCTTTTGTAATTTGGGACCTGCATATAGAGTATCATTCAAGGAAAGTTTTCCATTATTTGTGAGCGAAACTGCACTAGCATTGAAAACAACGCGTAGCTTGGTTGACAAGCTTTCAGGACGTTCAATATGATGATGAGGAATATAGTAACTTTTTTCAATCACTTGTGGGTTTTCAACCAGCTCCATGTGGTCTAAGTCTAAATACTCTTGCATAAAATCTGAATATTTTTTGTAGGTTTCTGGAGTTCTACTCAATCGATTTTCGAGAGACAAAAATATTTTTAATGCAAGCTGACGACTGTTCGGAAAAATTGGTTCAATCTTTTCACGGAAAGGTAGGGTCACAATATAGCGTCCTTCATCATTGCGAGAAAAAGTATTTTTGAATATTTGTTCGCACGCTTCGTCTTGTGGGGAAAGAATAACTTGAGTTTCAGGAATATTTTCAATTTCCCAAAATTTAGTTAACGAATCGTGAAGCATTTGATTTGAAATTTGACAAATAAGCGAAACAGAAATTATAGGCTCTTGAGGAATATTTATTTTTCCCATTAAAATATATCCAAAAATAGAGTTAATAGCAATAGGCTCATCACTATTACCAACCAGGCGGCCATCTCTAAGAAGATAAGGAAAAATATCTGCTCCTAATAAAACATCGACGGCTCCCGGTCTATTAAAATTGGGATCTGCGATTTTTATATTATCAATTATTATGTGCCAATTTTTTGTGTTAACCTCTTTTAATGGAAGAGAGGAGCATATTTGGGGTAAAATGACTGCACCGCTTACTGATAGGGTAAAATCAGAGTGATTATTGTTGCAAGGGCGAATTATCATATTTATAGCTCCCAATTTTGACTGCATACTGGTCTCACCAATTCCTAAAACTTCAGTATTTATATTAATGCGAGGTAGTCCCAATTTATTTGCACATTTTAGGGATACAAATGACAAGTGAGAAGCACTATCGAGCACTCCTCTGACCGTTTGATAATGACCTCTAACATCTTTGATTTGAAAAAGAGCTGTTGAAATTAAGGTGCCAGAAGTATTCAAATTGTGCGAAGAAAGGCAAGCACTTTGGCTTTGAGAGTGCGTGGGGACTGGCAAACTATTATCAGTTTCTTGTCTCTTTGGTATTTCACGTGAAAATGTTTGATGTGGACCTGTGTTTACATCAGAATCAAAATGGAGTGTAGTATGGTGTCTTTTTTGACAAAAACGACAAGTATTTGTGCTTTTACATTGAAAGGTTTTATGCAAGTTTGAAGTACAATTGATACAAAACTTTTGATCTTTAAGAAAAGTGTATCTTTCTTGAGGAGATTTTGCGAGATAATCTGGACACACTGATAGATTATGATCACGGGTACAAAGTGTACATTTATTTTGAGGCTTGGAAGCAGATAAAAATGCGCGAGGGGGTTGGCGACTATTAGGAAATTTTTGATATTGATTTTGCGGTTTTTGTGAGAATTTTGGTTTGCTAGAAGTTTGCGTTGTACTAGAAGTACCAGCACCAACTATAAAAAGTGAGCTGCAGTGTTGATCCAAAAAATTATAAATAGCTTGATATGAAGGTATCTCGGTAGGCTTACCATGAAAAACTTCGAAGCGCGTTTGAATGGAACAATCAACAGATTTTAATAATTTTTGGGCTAAAACAAAATCCCAAAAATCTGGTTGCAAGCCAACCGTTTTGAGAGCTTCAATGTTTTTTGTGAAAATATCAAGTAAGTTTCTGAGAGCTGTAGGATCGTCAGAATTAACTTTTGGAGCTGAATCAATGGCATTCCAATAGTTTTGAGCTAAGATACGATCGTTTTTATATCTTTTGACAAAATTGTCGAAAACAATTGGGTAGTTAGCGTCAGAAGCGGGTAGTTGTGTAACCAATTCTCTTGGAGCACCTTCCAAATATGTCACTAAAAGTGAGTATTTCTGAATATTTGGAATGTTAGGGTTGTCATGGATCATACTTTTGAAAAGATCATAAAAGGTTGGAAATTGGTTAATATCTCCAGAAAACTTGACAATATCAATTTTCGGGAAACTATGAGAAAAATCTGGAGTTTGCTGCGAACTCCCAGGAGCATTGGGGTTGAGCGTAAGACGACGGTTAGTTCCGGTTGTTTGGGGCGTAATAGTATTTTGCGAAAAAAGATCATCATAAATTTCCTTAACCAACGTAACATCTTTATGGAATGCATGAAGATGCGCAATGCAAATTTTAACTTCATCTTGGTCAGCGTAAATTTCGTTTAATAAGGCAGAGTGCCTTTTCTGATATTCAGAGCGAATATCTTCAAGGTCTTCGAAACAAATTTTAAAATTATTACGTTTTGAATTGTCAGTTTTAGCGCTCAAAGCGACGGCTAATATTTCTTTAAGTTTAGAATCTTCTATGTCGCGCAAAACTTTAATTTTCTTAACTTTTTCCGACATTGTTCCGCAAAATATAGATTAAATAAAAATTCTAGATTATAAATCGAACTAGAAATCGAAGCTATCTTGAAACTCTTTATTATTTTTGCTGAATTTGATAAAAAGTCAGAATATAGTCTGATTATTTGAATTCCTTTTAAATATAAATTGCCTAGGAGAATTTTGAAGGGTTCAAATATCGACCTAATTTTATGAATAAATTACCTCTTTTTTGCCTCTCAAGAAAATACCTGAAACTGGAATTTATCGTTGCCCTTGAAATAAATAATACATATGTCTGCATAAAGAATGCGACATAAAATTGAATTTTGATGAAATTAAAAATTTGCAATTTGAGTTTTCACACTTTTAATGGCGTTCACACTAGAAAAAATGATTTTTTAAATTGAGTTTGGAACCAAATCCGGTGATCGAAGTGATCAAAATATGTGCTGTAACGACAGCTCAGTAATGTTGGTTGAGTTTAGTGGACTGTAATTTAATAATCTTCTTTTAATTTGAAGATACAAAGATCGCGGAATCACTTTTTCCAGTGTTAAATAATATATGAATTTTTTATTGAGAAAAATCCCATTATTCGGATTGGTAATTGACCTCAACAGTATAAAGCAGTGATACAGCCTAATAAAAGAGGGACTTACCGAAGTGTCGTCTATTTTCCTCCTCTAGGTGCACCTAGCCAAATGAGCTTTTGCGGCGAAAGACTTAGGGAATTTTCCAGCACTTAATTATGGGCACTTTTCCGATTTGCGGAGTTGATAGACCGAAGTATAATAATTATTCACTTTCAATTCCGGTTGCGAATTTTGTATTATTTAAATTTTGGTAATTTACCGACTGATCGCGTGCATATCGCGTGCATGGTCGATATCAGAGAGTGAGTTCTCAGTGTTTTAAAACCAGTACAGTTCCTGGGCAATTGACTCGCACAGGCGCATAAAATCTTCACCCTCAGGTAACCGCATCACTACATAGAATAAATGAATTCTTAACAGTTAACTTTAAAAAATAGTGATACAATAGAACATTCATATATAGCGCCAAAGGGTGACAAATCAAATTTTTACTTATTTTATAACCAAAAAACCCTATAATTTAAACACTGATGAGACTCAAGCATTTGTTTAACTAAATCTAAAAAATAAAAATTAAAATTAAAATTAAGAAGTTCAGGGGAACTGAACACTCATTAACATTAGCGTTTGGTTCAGTGGCGCAACTCGGTTTTTAGCCATTAAAAAATTGCAAGTGTTATTGTCTAAACGTTTCAAATACGCTACCGCTCCATAAGCTTGCAAACTAGCGTCAGCGAATATATGCAATTCTACAGGCTCTTTTCGGTCAGGTAATATACATCGAGGTATAGCGAAATCATTTAAATTTGACACATCGTTTATCCATTGGTTCCATTCCATTTTAAATTCATTTGGTAACGGTTCATCCCATTTGAAGTTCTTCTTCCAAATTTTCTGTAGTAGAATCTTTATTGTTACAGTACATCCACTTAGCACACCGATCGGATCGAAAACCTTTCCAACGGTTTGAAGAATTATTCTTTTTGTAGGTTCCCTAGAAACGTTAAAATTGTTAAAAATTCTAGGTATATCAACAACCAACTGGTCGGTAATCGTGAACCAAATTATTCCTAAAACCTTTTTTGGGTCATTGGATTTAGGGTTATTTGTATCGTTCTCTATGGGGTTATTGAAAATTTTTGTTAAATTCACGTTATTTGAACTCCACTTTCTCAGATTCATATTTGCCTCCGATAGAATATTTTTAGAGCGTTGATATACTTTTAAAGCAGCATCTTCGTTATGAACAGATTTGATAAAGTCGTCTATGTAAAAGGATTCTAATAAATATTTTCCAAATTCACGATCTGGTTGGTTTAATAAATGCTTCCTTAGCGTAACTGCTAACAAAAATGGGCTAGTAGTAACTCCAAATGTTACCCTACACATTCTAAACGTATCAAATTTCGGTAATTGATCTACGGAAGATATTTCATTTTCGATAGGATCCTTAAACCATAAAAATCTATGAAAATTTCGATCGTCGTTACATAGAGAGATCTGCAAAAAAGCTTTCTCGATATCGGCTACTAGTCCAACACAACCAATTCGAAAGTTTAACAAAATTTTTAGTAAGTCCGGAACTAAATTTTCGCCCGTTATAAGTTTATCGTTTAACGAAGGCATGCCCGGCGCATGCGCACTCGCGTCGAATACTACTCGCACTTGAGAAGTTTCTTTATCTCGTCGGTAGACCGGTCTATGCGGTAAATAATACGTTTTATTATGATTTACATAATTTTCGTTCACTAGTTCCAAACAGCCTAATCGTTCGTATTCGCGTATTGCTCGATCGTATTCTAAGAGAGTCCCATTTTTACACAATTTATTATCCAAAAATTGTCTTTTATTTTGATTTCCGAACCGTTAATACCAATAGTCTCCAAGTTCCAAAATCTTTTTAAATTTAAATTTTCGTTTTCGTTAAAGTCAGTTACGATATCACTTTCGATAATTTGTGAATGTAAAATAGACGCAATATTGAAATTTACAGAAAATTCTGGAGCAACATCGTTAGATGCCCTTGCATCATGAATTGTCCATCCAACTTCTGTATTAATAGCCCGCAATTTATCCGTTAAAGGGCGCGTTTCGCCTGTAACAAATAACCAATAATTTTCGCTACCAACAAGCAAAGATATTCCGGTCGAATGTAAAGGCGATGTTCGAATATCTGCTAATAGATTTTTCTTTGCGAAATTTTCGATAATTGGGTCGTTAAGGCACGGAGGTTTAATAGAATCGAAACATATTTCGGGAGCTTCGATTGCATGTATCGTAATCGATTTATTTGAGTATTGACTTCTTACGACTACTTCGACTTTGTTGCACAGTTTAGCAACACCACGTTGAGAACTTCCGAAAACACAAACTGAAATTTTGTGCTTTCCGATAATCGATAAATTGAGTTCCCGTGAAACAGACTGTTTAATATAAGTTAATTGGCTTCCTGCATCAAAAACGGCACGTAAAAATATTTCGTTATTATCTCAAGTCGCCCGGTAGAAATCGCAGTCACAGTTGATTGTTCGTTATAAGTACGGTCTTTTCGTTCATTTTGAGTATCAATTTTATTTTTCGGTTTAAATGATGGATCGCACAAGACAGTAACATGTCGACCTTTACACTTTTTACACGTAATGTCTCTTGTTTTGCAAAATTTAGACCTATGATTTTGACCGGTACAACGAAAACACCTGTTACTGTTCTGTAAAAGTTTCTTTTTATCGACCAAACTAATGACAGTATTCAAACAATCCTTAGTCAAATGATTTTTATTTTTACAAAATAAACACTGGTCATTAGCCATACTTAATAACCCTTGAGCAGTGAACCTTTCGCTAGAGTTTGATTTGAATCGATTTCGGGGTTCGTTATGCGTTGAAAGTCCAAAATGTTCTCGCGAACTCGCGTGAAATTTATTGTTTTTACTTTCGTTACTGTGCGCCTGCTCTAGAGCATCCACTTCGATCTTTATAAAGTTCAGTAAATCAGCGATTTGTTTTTTATAATTTACTGAGTCCGGTTCTGCGATATCTGAACCCACTTCCGACCCGTTCAATGATTCAGATGCGTTCGCAGTACTCTGTATTTTAATTCTATTAAATTGAACTCTCAGACTATAAGGTAAAACTTTAAAAATCATGGATTTAACCATTAAACCGTACTGAGCAGCTGAGATACCTAATGATTCCAACGAGCACGTTATCGAGGAGGCTGTGTTATATAGACGACGTAAGGCACTGACATCCTTATCATATTTTACGGACGGAATATCGCATAGTTTTTGCACGTAACAGTCAATAATACGTTCTGATTGTCCAAATTCGGATTGTATCAAATCGATTGCATCGTTATAAGAATTTTGACTTGACGTTAAGCCCGAAATCGTTATAGCCGCCTTACCCGTTAAAAGCGACTTTAAATATGTAAATTTACAGTTAGTACTCAACTCTGGATTTTTATGTATGGCTTGACTATATTGCTCCCAGAAAGCTGGCCATGCTTCAAGGTCGCCGTTAAATTTTAATAAATCAAGTTTAGGTAGTCTTACCGATTTCTGGCTGATTTGGGTTTGTACGTTACCAATATCCCTGTTTTGATTCGGAGAGATATCCGAGACAACTTCAGGAGCTCGAAAATATCCAGGTCCCACGTTCTGCGGCTCATTACCACTCGTTCTGCGTTTTATGGATACCTCCAAACTTGCAATAGCATCCATAGCGTTAATATTATATTCTGCAACCTAATCACATTCCGTTTCGATCAAATCATCCGATAAGGTAGGCAAAATTTTGTCGTTCAATTCGTTCAAAGTTACTCTCAACAGCTTGATTTTTCCACACAATACTGAGAGCTCGTCTGGTGAAGTTTCTGTTGAATTTACGGCCTCGTCAACGGATTTGCACAATTTCGTTAATTGTCCACGATAATTTTTACGTAAAGACACGTCGATTTTTGATTCCATTGTAGAAATATTATTTCGATCCACGTTAATTTCACTTCCAATCAAACACTTCCCTGGTTTCGGCACCAAAATGTAAATAATATCGTTCAATAAAAAGTCCTCGTTCGTAGAAAAGTGTTCTTTTTGAAATATGAAAGTTTAATACAACAGAAATCACAACATAAACGTTAACACAGACAAAGATACAACAGATAAAATAGAATAAATACGTATTAAAACTGAAAATGTTCGATAATAGGATAAATTCGTGTTTAACTTTTAGCGTTGACTATCAAAAACTTGACAAACTGACAAACTGACTTGACATGTCATAATTTTTACGGGTAAATTTTGTTAACAGGCCATTTACACCTCGATTTTCGCATTATTTTTAACAGACATTCCCAAATAATACTCGTGAGGAATTTTATAATCGAAAACATGATTTACATAATTATCCCAATGATCCCTCACCTCTTCAACGATAATTCTACGCAAGTTCTCATGCGTTATATGCCCCCCCCCAATCCCACAGCAAGTGCCCTGAAGAGGCAATTCACGTCCCCCCTAATTGGAAGATATCTACCCACAATATCTTCTGATGTCCAGATTGACATGGCAAAATGTAAATTCCCAAAAATTTAGGAAAAAAATTAATAATAACCCCAAATGAACTTTCCCAAAAAAAAAACAAACTCAAATGTCCCCAATTTAAAAAAAAAAAAAGATATATACAAATGAAACTTGGCGTACACGAAATTACTAACAACCACTAAAATAAATAGAGAATTTTAGAAAATTTAGAAAAAAATTAATTATTAAAAAATGAACTGCTGCATAAAAAACAATAAGTATTATTAAATTTGAAAAAATTGATATTGAATTTAAAAAAAAAAACTATATATTGAAATTAGAAAAAAAACTATAGATTGAAATTAGAAAAAAAAAAGGTATCTTTTGAAAATTTAGAAAAAGCAACAGTACGGACAAATGTGAATAAAATAACCTCTCAACTGAAACAAATCTAGAAACTCAAATTATCAACAACTGAAGTACCTACACACACTCAAAGAAAATAAATGAAAAATCTAATTTGAAAAAACTTCCAGAAAAATCCTAAAATTTACAGAACCTACGCAAATAAAATCAAAATATTAATCACTAAAGTGAAAAACACACTCGAAAAATTAAATGGAAAATCTAATTTAAATAGATAACTTCTAGAAAAAAAAACTCAAAAGGTACAGAAAATACTAATTTGAAAAAACTTCCAGAAAAACCCTACAATTTACAGCACCTACGCAAATAAAATCAAATTATTAATCACTGAAGTGAAAAACACACTCGAAAATTAAATGGAAAATCTAATTTAAATAACTTCTAGAAAAAAAAGCTTAAAATTTACAGAAAAAAAACCAATTTGAAAAAACTTCCAGAAAAACCCTAAAATTTACAAAACCTACGGAAAATTAATCACTGAAGTAAAAAAACACACTCGAAAAATCAAATGAAAAATCTAATTTGAAAAAACTTCCAGAAAAACCCTAAAATTTACAGAATTTACCAAATGAAATTATCACCAAACAATCAAAAAATTTAAATGGAAACTTTAAAAAAACTTCTACCGTAAAACTGTAAAATTAATAAATCAATGTAAAAAGTAACCAAATCTATAAATGACTATTAAGATAAGATAGAAAATACAAAACGAAATAGACGAATTTAAAAAAAAAAAACGTGAAAATTTAAACGAAAAATAAATTGATAATTTAAGAATTATTGAAAAAACGAACTTAAGTGAAAAAAACCCCAACTAAATTTATGAAATTATTGATTTCCCCAAATGAAAATTTAAATTAACTAAAAAATTAACGCAATTCCGGGCAAAAGCCGAATCACCAGTGAGTGAAACTGATTTCACAAAAGCTGATCAAATTTAGCAAAGAAATTATACAATAACGCCTCAAACAATAAGTAAATTTAAAATCACTCACCCTCTAAACTCCAATACTGGATACGACCGAACCGGACACACGCGACTACTTTACGAATTGCACGACAAACACCAAAATTGAAAATTTGGCGCGAGCACGACTGAAACACCTGTTCTCTCAAGAAAGAAGCAGATTAATGTCATTCCGCAAGCGAAACACGGCTTATATTCGAGCATGCTGCTCGCTGATTGGTCAGAACGCTTCCCCCAATCGTGTGCATATACAAAGATGCTATCAACACTGAAAATTGTACTAAAAAGTAGAGAATAATTGTACTTAATTAACAAATTGTGTACGAACTGTAAGCGTCAAATTTTTAAATTTAAATAAGTACAAATGTAGGCTCTACTAATTGAGACTATAAGTTTAATTAATCAATTGATGAAAAAATCATTTTTATTTGACTCAATCGTGTGCATATATCAGCGCAATAATAAAATTTTATTAGATTACTAATATTTTTACTTTCCCAAGATCGTAATTTTTCTTTTTTCAAAACAATTTAATTTGAAAAAATGTAGAAAAAAGCCAAGACAAAAGTATTTTACACTGGAACCTTGCCAATCGTAAGAATAAGGCAAACCCGAATTCCCAGATACTAAGTAAATTAGGTCATATAACAAATAATTTGATTAAAATAGATACATAGGACCTAACAAAAATATATTTCACCTATTTTGACCGTAATTTATGATCTCATATCCGATTTGTTAACGATTTTCCTTTTTTTCGTCATTAGTAATTGTGAAAAAAAAAACATTTGATTAATATTTCTCCAAATTTCGATTTACATTGCTTTTCGGCAATTAAACCTCCAAACCCGTAAAAAGTACCTACCTACATCCTTGTCATATGACAACATAAGCGACATCCATAGCTATCATTATTTCCCTTTTGGCATTTTCGATGTAAATAACGACATCACAAATAACAACTAACTAGGAACTTGCTATTCTCTTCCAAATCTAAAATTTTCCTGCTATCTTCAGGAGTTCCTGCTCAGTTGAAATTTTTTATCCGTTTGAATTGATTCCCATTTTGAATTATATAATCACCATTCGACCTAGTGATTAGTTTCTAATGTGTATCTCAACCTACTATTTAGATACAATGATTTCTACATTTTTTTAACAACAGTATAATTTTTTTATGTGTCGACGAAATCTCAGCCTATAGTCAAGTCAAATTGTATTTTCTTTGTGATATTTTTATGTAATACGATACTCATTGTAACTATTTTATTAACAACAATTTTATAACAATTTTACAATTATTTTTAGAAATAATCAGTATAATTAACAATAATTTAGACGAAATTTTTATACCTAAAATGGATTTTCTTTTTAGAAATTTTTATTTCTAAACCTATATAGATAACCTATAGCTGAAAATTACGACCACTCTCAATGTATGCGTAACAGCGCTATAGCATAGCCTGCTGAACACGTTGAAAAATTCCTGGCGTTTCGCGAATTTCAGCAGCTGCTGCAACAATCCTTCCCACTAACTATTCCTCTGTTTCAACCGGAATGTCGTTCACTTTCATATAACATCATAAAAAAAATCGCATTCGATCAGGTCTGGTATGAACCTCGAGGTTGCCTGAAGACCATGCAATAGGTGCACACAAACAACAAATACTTTTTCCACATTATGTTTCAGTTTCGTTGAGATGTTCCTTTACGGCTTACGGGTAATGTAATGGACCTCCGCGTCGTATTAGTACCACATGTTTTGTCCGGCATACAGGGAAACAGTTTCTAACAATTCGCCCAAGGATTTTTCGCAGTCGATATTTTTTCACGTATGCATTGGGGCGGGTGATCGTAATTTTGAGCATCTTTTCATGTGAATAATTGTTGCTAATAAATACTGCAATGAGACAGAACTCGAATTTAAGGGGTGGTGGTTCAGTGGCGAATTGGGAACAGAGAGAATTCAAAGACAGACTTCGGTTTTATTATGTATAAATACAGCTGAAATAAATGTTCTAGTAAAATATAGAAAATAATATCAGACATATAATTTACCTGACACTACGTAAACTATATCCAATAAAGGATTTACACAATATTAATATAGTTTCGACACGAAAAAATGCCAGCCGTAATACACGTGATAATAGGTAATCTTTGAGTGTCGACCTAAATCGAGCCCAATTGTTCCGGTTGTTAATCCGAACAAATCGCACAAAAAAAACTTCAACAAAAACCAAAGAATGTGTACCAGCTTGGGAACCCAGTTGGTACCAGTTCTCGACAATCTGGTGAACCATGAAACATTATGTTTCATCTGCCCCCCAAGCTCCCAGACTTCCATAAATCCTGGAACGCAGGAGCTTCATCTTGCTTATCCACTCGGTGGAACATATCTCTGCATATGACTGACATAAAAGGTGCCTCGCTCCGCTTTGGAATCAGGATTTTCCAAAACATACGTGGCAAAACTGACCTGTTTCTTAACCCTAAAAGGGCCAGTGAAAAGCAGTAAATTTTTTTTTGTTTCCGCTGATATTGCCGACGACACCGCGTTTGTGAGCAACAAAACAAGGTCCCCAATTCTGAAAGGCACATAGGGACGTGACGCATATCGGGCCGCTCGACGCGCAGCCCTGCCCTGAAGGGCTTCTTTTGCCAATATTAGCTTCTGGTCATGTGATATTTCTCCGTGCTCCGCCTTCTGCGGTCGGAGTTTAGATGGTAGCAAAAACTCTGCAGGTTTATTAAAATGTAGTTCCACAGGAGTAAATCCGGTTGATTCGTGAACCACGTTATTCAAAAAATGCTCAAACTTGTTAATTTCATACGCCCACCGAGTATTCTTCGAGTGGCAATATACACGACATAACCGGCCCAACTCTTTCATTATACGTTCCGAGCTATTGGCCTGAGGATGGCGTACTGAGCAATGCGAGACGTCGATGTCTAATGACGTTAGCGTGGTTTTCCATGACTTCGCGGTAAACTGAGTCCCGTGGTCTGATAAAATGCGCTTCGGACGGCCGAATTTTGGGAAATACTCGAGTACTAGCCGATTTAGGCACGCCCGTGTGGTAGCTTTTTTCAAAGCATATAACGCGACGTACTTTGAGAATACGTCCAGAACAACAAGGACGTAGGCGGTTCCACCCCGGCTCTTCGGTAGCGGCCCATAGAGGTCCAATGCTACCAATTCGCTTTTAGTATTTGGAACTACTGGGTGAATCTCAGGCTTTGCCAGGATAGTTTGTTTGGTTTTCTGGCAAATTTCGCACGACCGTATTCGCTTTTTTATATCCCGATACATATTTGACCACCACGTCTCACGTTTCATCGCTGCCCAAGTTTTGTACGCCCCGAAATGACCTATCGGTTCGTGAAAATAGTCGACAAATGCCGAAGTCAAAACCGCTGGGACACAAAGTACGTAATGTTCTTCCGGGTCTCTAATAAAATACAATACGTTATCCTTTTTGGCGAACCGCAAGGGAGTTTTCGCGTCCGATTCAAAATTTAATAAAATATTTCCGAGTTTTTCGTCTTCGCGTTGGTAAGTCTCTATTTTTGATAATAATTTTGAAAAATTCGGATCGGTTTTAAAATTCGACAGGACCTTGAAACATCTATCCATAGGTGTCGCAGGGCGGTCAATTCCCGAAAAACGCGACAGTGCATCCGCAACGAAATTCTCCTTGCCAGGAATATACTGGATATTGAAAGTGAATTCCTGCAAAATTAAAGCCCAACGCGTTATTCGAGGCGATAATAACCGGCACGTATTCAAATAAGTGAGCGCGCGATTGTCCGTATACAATGTAAATTTATTGCCCAGAAGGTATGTGCGAAAACGCTCCAAAGCCCAGACGGCGCTTAGAATCTCTTTCTCACTCGCGCTATATCGCGTCTCTCTAGGTAACAATATTCTGCTAGCCCAAGCTACGACCTTTCTTTTACCATTTTCGAACTGGAACAATTGTGCACCCAAGGCTAAATCGGAGGCATCGACGACGACGTTCCATTCTAAATTCGGATTGGGATGGTATAACAGGGTCGCGTCAATAAGTAGTTGTTTAATTTTTTCGAATGCATTTTGTTCCGTATCGGTCCATTGCCAACGCTGTTTTTTCCGCAGTAGTTTTGTTAGAGGTTCGCAAATGGCCGCAAAGTTTGGACAGAATGGCCGGTCAAAATTGCACATAAACAAATAATGCAGCGATAAGAAATATTAATGAGTATTGGTTTCCGATTGCGGTCAAACGAAAATAATGCAGCGATAAGAACTATTATTGGGTGTTGGTTTACGATTACAATTTGATGCAGCGATAGGAAATATTATTTGGTGCTGGTTTACGATTAAAATTTGATGCGGGGTCGGCGATAGGAAATAATGATGCACCGAAAGTTTATCCGAAGGTTTTTCCGATCACTAAAAAATCATCCGCTAGGTATAAATTCCCGTCTTGGAGCTTACTATAAAATGAACCGTTCTACAGATAAACACCAAGTAATGGCGTCTAATAAACTCGCTCAATGTTTCAGTGTCGAGGGTAATATCGGAAGCGGAAAAACGACATTGCTCACTTCCATGCAAAAGACATGGAGCATCAATTGCGAACCGGTTGATATGTGGCAAACGTACGAAGGAATAAATTGGATTGAACAGATGTATAGTGATCCTCACGCCAATTTGATGCAATTCCAGATCATTGTTTTAGCCTCCTTTATGAAACGATGGCAAGATCCGATAAAGAGACCAACATTAATGGAACGCAGCTCTTTAAGCGTTGCCATTTTTAGTAAACACGCTTTGCTAAACGGTTATCTATCCCATTCCCAATATACGGCAATGGTAACATTGACTAAAAATCTGACGATGGTAACTCCAGTCGATGGGATCATTTATCTAAGGACTACGCCCGAAAATTCCTATGCACGTATGCTAGAACGCGCCAGATCGGAAGAATCGCTCATAACGCTAAGTTATTTGAAACAGCTGCACGAATTGCACGACTTGTTTTTAATGGGACGAGATGACGTTTTTGTTTTTGATGGCGACTTGGAGCTTGAACAACAATCTCAGGAAATTTGTCGTTTAGAACAATGGATGGTGTCCAGAACAAGTTCTCTGTAATAAAACTATTCATACATTTATAAGGTACCTATGTTTTTATTGATCCTATCATCAGCATTGTTTGTCGTTCTCTTTTATAGCCTTAACCGATTGTCTACCTTTGATCCAGCTAAATTTGACAGCGACCAAACATTCAAAATTACGGCCGACAAACCCGTTGATCGAAATGATCAGATATTATATTACGGCAAGTTATCGACATATGCTCAACAAAGCGAAAGCGACTGGCTGTTGAAGATGCGCTATATCTGGCTCAAAAGATATGACAAGGTAACTGATTTTAAAATTGCAAAATTGCTCAAAAGAGCATCCGTCACAGATCCTTGGTTACCGCAATGGACCGATTGGCGAAAAAACGACATTACTAGTTCGATGGGTTCGCTGCTAGCCTCGTTATGCAAAAGTTTTGTTGACGATACTAGTGCCTTTTTTCAAAACAAAGAACTGGGCAAATTATTGAAGAGCGCCGTTACGGCAATTCATGAATACAAAATACGGCCAGAAAATCAAGACAATTGGTACACGACTTGTTATACATATCCATCGATGTTGCTCTCAATGTATACCGACTTGCAGATAGTTTCTTCCATATACGATTCTAAATGGTTATACGAGTTCATTTCCGACATAGAACTGCTCATAAAAACGCCAACAAAGGCAGCCAGACAAGGCAAGTCAAAACGCACTTCGTATGATTCAATTTTACTAGGTACCAATCTTGTGTACGCAAAAAAGATTCTTAATCACGATATTGATTGGAACCACCCAGACTATGATTATTTCAAGAAACAGTTGAACATAGAGTTTGTCAAAGTTGGTGAAGGTCTCTATCCAGATTATTCTTGTGTGTTTCATGAAAAGGTGCGCTACTATGGTTATCTTTACAATAGCTCATATGCCAGTGAAATAATGAACATGTTCATTCCTAACAATTATAGCCAAATATGTAACGAATTGGAAAACATATTGGGTCATCCGGGCATCGACAACAATAACACATCCCTATGGGGGCGAGGTATAATGGTTGGTCGTCAAATAAAGGGTGGTGTTTTGGGGGTTCAAATTCTAAACTTTTCACGGATTATTAATGTCAAAAAATCGCGGTACTTTGCTCAAATTATTGGCCCCGTCCGGTATCTATCCTATTACGAATCAGATGTCGAACCGGGCAACGCACATTCAGCTCATTATTGGTTATTTTATTCGGAACCTATGACCCCGTTTGTGTCACGTCTCTACTCACCGGAAACATGTCGCTATCTTCGCGGTGTTTTACACAACGGTACACAATTTAAATTGGCACATAATACCCCGAACAATACATATAAATGGAATTCGACGGATTACTCTGCCTCTACATGTGCAACTCTAGGGTCGTGTACGGCTATCTCGAAAAGGTACGCCATTACAGAACTTAACGACTATTTCAATAATAACAACTGGCGTGCCGATGATCAATATACAACGAAACAACAGGAGTTAACTCTAAATTTAATCACTTGGTCAGCAGACATAGATACGCATAATTCTTGGAAAAATCTTCACGAGCTTGCCTTGGCTGATGACAATACTTCCGATTTTACAATGTTTAATAACGGCAATGGTATCAAATTAAAGCCCGAATATCAATTTCAATTTTTACTATGGGAACATCACGCGAGAGTTCACACCGGTATCACCGACATTTGTTTCGACGAGGGCATCTATTCGATCTATGTGTCTACCGAACCCTATAAAACGATCCAAGAAAAATTATGGATCACTCTTGAAACCGGTATCCTTATTTATCATAACATTGTACGAATCAACGGTATTGACGTGGCTCGATTCGAGTTTGAAAATAAAGTCCTATATGTTTTGCACGGCCAGTATGCTACAATGAACGTAGTCAACAAATTCAAAGACTCAGACGGTACTGAGAAATTTATCACCGAAACTACAGTTCAGGCCAAACCATACGCTATGCATTTGAAACAGTCCCAAAAACCAGATAGCGTTATTGCGATTTGTATGTGGGTATCGTTAGTGGAAAAAACTTACGACATCTCGTCCGATAACATCCAAATATCAATAGAATTTCAGCAAAAATATGTTCAGGACCTACTAACAATTTCTATACGGAATTATACAATTATCACTCAATCTGCGTTAGTAATTTTAGAGAAAATCGATGGAGACCATTATAACGGCGTCATTATTGACAGTCTCGATGAATATCACGATAACCACTACGTAACTTGTTTGGGTCAAACACGACTGATGGAAAAATACTTCAATGATAAATTTTACCTAGACTTTAGAGAAACGCAGATTCCTTTTAAATGGTCGTTCGACAACTTATACGATAATGAAATCGTTCGTAGCAGGTTAATATGGACCCCGGATCCATTACATACACCGTTACAATTTAAACTTTATCGCGGAACTCGGGCGTGGACAGGAGAAGGTCTTGTAGATGCAATAACCAAAGATGGATGTTTTATGTTAAACGATGATGGTAGCATTGGGAAACCATTCGTTTTTCCGGGTTTCTCTCAAGGCATCGACGATGTTATCGAGTTCAATACATGGCAGGAATGGAGAAACAACATTCATCTTGCATATAATAAATCGTCTAATAATGCATACGAACCAAAGTTAAAGACATTTGCGGGAACTATCAATAGTATGTAAACATGCAAAAATAAAAGTCCTGGTTTCTGCATTTTTATTTTAAAATAAACCCACATATGTAAATTCAGCATCGACTGTATATAAACATGAACTGCTCATTATAGATAGACCAGTCGAATAGTTGAATCGAAGCGATACGCATAAAGTAACAATGTCCTGTCGAGAATTTGGAGATTTTCAACACTACCTATCAAACAAGTTTTATTCGTTGCCAAGTAATGGCCGAGAAATCCTTTTTCAACGACTAGAGCACGCCCTAATTAGTTTTGAAGATGAATATGTGCCGCCAAACGATACACCTTTGTGTCCCGAAGTGGTTCAGCTAAAAACAAACGAGTTTTTCAACGATGAATATGTGCCGCCAAACGATACACCTTTGAGTCCCGAAGCCGTGCAGCTAAAACCTAAAGAGGAATCAAACGATAAATATGTGCCGCCAAACGATACAGGCGAGCGACCCATTTTGGATGTATCGCCCAGGTCTACTATTATTCCGATAATAGACCTTACCACCGACGATGATTGGCAACTTCGTTTGGAAAAAGTGAACGGGCCCAAGAAGTTGAAGTTGAGGTACCTCCAAGCGTTTGATGTATTGAACCAATTGGTTAAATACCATAAACCGATCATTGAAAGCAGGTCTCACGTTTATTATAAATTTGTTGGCTCCGAACACTCTCTTGATAGAGTTATTCAAAATGGTGGTTTCCAATTTGTCTCGTTACATGAAATACCTTTCCTGTGCGTTTGTGATGAAAGATCAGCCAAAGGTAAACACATGCATGCTTTTATTTTTCGAAGAATAACCGACAAAATTACACCTACAGGCACGTTTACTGATTTTAATGAACCGCCAATTACTTCCTTTTCGCTATGGGTTGACACTGCCCTTTACATGATAGAAAAAGGCCAGAGTCAAAAATATCATTGTAAAACGTTTACTTCTCCTTTGAGTATCAATAATCCTTTACTCAAACGAATGTTGAAAGATTTTCTAATGCTTGGATTGAAATAAATACACATTTGATTGAACTACTTTTGTCTTTTATTTAACAGCAGTACGAATTTTGGGTTGTGATACTTTTTCAGGTTTACAGGAATCTTGTGCTTTATCGGCTTGTGCAGGTGCTGTTGTAGCTTTCTTGTTCTTCTCTGGCACATTGACAAGCTGCACCTGGCAACGGCGGCATAACAGTTCTAGATAATTGGGCATTTCTAACGTATTCTTCGTGTTTCTCGTTTTAAAGTAAACGTACATGGATTTGATCATTATATAGTATTTCTTGACGTGCAGCTCACAAATTGACCCACGTTCCAGTAAGCTCCACTTATTTTCTTGATTGCAGAACGGGCAAAAATCGTAAATGTTATCGACGGCGCTGCGCCGAAGATGTACAAGTTGATGCTTTAAGGCTGAACCGAGCCGAGCCCAAGTTTCGGAACAGAACAAACATCGATAATGGCCTTGGGTTTTACAGCGTTTAGAAATAACGATTGATGCCAAAACGTTGAGCATGTACATCATTTTATTAAGAAAACATGTATCCAAAAGCTTCTCCTTGTTCGTTAACGTAGGTGCATCGGCCCCAGTTGGTATTGGGTAAGAGACGTACTGTGGGTCCCACTTGATCTCTGTGCAACGATCTTTGAATTTTCGTGAGAATTTCTTTAGCGTCTTTAGCCTCAAACGTTGAGCAGGGGAATTTGAATTTCTTTGGCGACTTTTTAATCCATTGCGCCCATATCGGCAAATCGATGCGTTGGGGTTCATCGTTTTCGTCAATCGCAAAAAAAATGGGTAGCTCAATCTGAACGCCGTCCAATTCGGCGTAAGCTTGTCGCGATTGCGTAGGTCGATCCAGGGAAACAATTGCTCCGTCGGCCAAGTTAAGCAGAACACTTTTAGAGCAGGCGCCTGGGTGTGCGTTTACAGTAGCCATCAAATGTGTCACCCAATTCCACTATGACGTTCTCGAATAATTTACTAATTGGTGTGAAAGCAGACGGTCGAATTTTCAACAACAACCGCTCGTACCAAGCAGTCACTTGCAGATTAACGTACAAGCTAAGCGTTTTAGACTTTTGATTGGCCGTTTCAGCAGTTTCTTCTTCTGATTGAATAAAACTATTGTTAATGAAGAGATCAAATTCTTCGATGCCGATTGAGTTTATATACCTAACTAGTTCCTCGAGCTCGGCCGTGATCGTTAAAGTAATTTCATCTTTAGCGGAGTTGTAATAAAGACCGTTACAATTCGCGTCTCCCAATAGAACGGTTTTCACTGTATGATTGACATAAAAATGATTAGCAACGCTCTGAATAACAGAATCGGGAGACATTGCAGCGATAATTTTGCGAATTTTGATGTCCCGTGAACTGCTGAGGTTGGAACGGACAATTATTTGCGAGCTCTCAAAATCCATATTTAACTTTGTAGCTTAACAATAATCGGCGCACTCGACCTGTTGATCAAAAAACGTGCTTTCTTGACTTCAAAAATGGTTTGCTTATTGAACGCGTTCCAGTTTCCCTTCAACTTTTCCACCGGTACCGAATCGTCAAAGTAAATGTGGTGATTTAGGAAAACGAAATAGTCGAGGTTTTGGAGCCCCGTTTCAATTGTTAAACCTGGTTCCATTCTACCATAAAGCATATCAACGGTAATGTAACTTTACTGCAATCGCACCCGAAATCCATTTTCGTAAGAAAATAAACAGACTTCCTTTGTCGGAGCCGCGCCATATTCGGCGTCTTCGCATGGACGGAAAAACACTTTATAATCCTCTAGGTTTGTGAAAGGAACGGGCAAATTAAATGACTTGGTACTGTCAAAAACAATTATTGGGTCGGGATAAAAACCCGACATACGCGTACCACATACCCAAGCCGTGTACATTAGGCCCGATTTGCGTTGCATACTCAACAAATGGGGAATAATTTCGAAAGCGTCTAATTCGTTTAGCGGTTTGTTATAATGCCATAAGCTTTGATATTTGTGTTGGTCTTTACTACGACGGTAACATAAATACTCTGGAAAAGTCTTATCCAGGTTGGCTAGTATAAGTTCTCCCCATTTGTCCTTTGGCCCCACGTTCCCAGTCTCGATTTCAAATCCAACTTGTCCGCGAATAAAGAAAGAGTGATCTTCAGTGTCGGTGTTGATAGTCAATTCGGGTCCTAAATTCAAGTCCTCCATTTTAGGATTCAGACATTTTAATATCGATTCAGCCCAGAGCCAACCCCTAGGAATAATAGATCGTAACTTTGAACTCAATGCGCCCATTTGATGCGTATTTGCAAAGAGTTTATGCAACCGGTATGCCGTAATGATGAACATGTAAAGCTGCTTATTGGTCGGCGAATTCGGAATATTATCGACAACTTTACTAATTAATTTTGAGTCTTTAATGCCTCTCCAAAGCGCACACAGTACTTCACAGTGCAGGTCGTTATGTTGCGTATTACGAAACCAACTAGAAAAAACCTCGCCATCAACTTGTTTCGGTAACCAGACGCTGCGAATGATCAAAGATCGTTTAGGACGCATCAACCATAAAATGAAACTATAACAGAATATGATCAAGAGCAATACTGGATACATTTTCGATCTTAACATAGATCGGATATTCCAACGACTTATTATCGTTTATTACACAGACCTAAGCGATCGGGCAGTGACAGAGTCTACAAAGTATCGCGGGGGGTCATCACCAACCACAGAGAACAAGGAAGCATGTGCCTTGTTCCATATGCCCTCGGACAGGATGACCCCTCAGTTCGTAGTTAGAAGGAACTTTAGGGTAAAAATTTATATTTCAACAACCTGTTATCGTTTTCAAAATGATACTACTGGTTTACTGATGAATTAAACGTTTATTTTGTCATGAACGTCGGGCAAATTCGTAACATAGTTTAAGGGTAAAAATAAACATGAATCCTACGGCGTGGACAGGAACAAGACGAGAGTTTGTTATTGGCTCCAAGCGTTTCAGCAACCGCATTGGATTTCTTCTGGCGCTGAATCGGACCCGTGTGGTGCTGCATTGCAAATTTTAAATTGTTTTCATACCAGTGACGATTATACACACAGTCTCTTCGTATTTTGCTCTGACTTGCACCCATGTCTATTTTCTAGTCGTCTTAGGCTGACGAGAAACGTTTTATACTTGAGGTTCAGCGTCCCCAAACTGAAATTGTGATTATTCCCAGGACTCTATCTCGGCAACCTATAAATATCAAGTTGTTGAGTATTTATAGCAATTCGTATATCGATTTCAAAGTTGATTAGAGCCAAGTGATATGTAACGATGGAACGCGAAATACAGTGGATCATTAGGCTTCGCGAATGCGAATGGTTTCAGTTGTTTCCAAAATTTATTTGGACGATCAAAAGATGCTATACACAGTTTAACTTTGAAAGCGGATGGGTGGAACGGTTCGGATTCGATTACGAGTTAACCGAGGATGGAGAGTCTGATGGTAGGAATTGATTCATTTGTTTAAGCGGTCCATGGGCACCATTAAACCTCGTTTATTGTACAATAAGAACATCGACTGGGAAAAAAATGTAAAGTTTCCAATTGTTATGGTTCTCAAACACGCTCAAGAAACGACGGATACGCCCGAAACGAATAAGGAAATTTTTACTTTCGGCCCGAGTTTTAGCCAATTACGTGACGTACCCATCGATAGTACGACCTTTACTCGTTACCGTTTCAGTTTGACAAAAAAGATCATCCGTGCAGAACCATATTTTTCATTCGAAGCGGAAAACGAGCATTGGTCAGAAGAGGACGAATCGACGCAGGAGCTGCATACATTCTTCGATGCAATAGAACCTGTTTACAAAGTAGTAAAATTCTTGGACTTTGGACCCCTGTATCCCCCTCGTACAGTACCGAAATCTTTTACCACATTGCCTCTTGAATATGAGAATGTGAAAATCAAGTACGATGGGACAAGTAAACTTTTAACCGTGTACAACGGTTCCCTTAACGGCGAATTGGAAATTGAACAATTTCAACACTTTATCTTACAGTGTGAAGAGGTGGTCTGCTCAAGGGATAATAACCAATCAAGTACGGAGCTGATTTTAACAGACCTTTGTATGGTCAGGAATTTCAGTACTTGCTCCAACTTACTTTACGGTACCGTGAAACCATTTTGCGTTCGAGGACCCCCGTTATTTTCTATTTCGATTCGCGATAGCAACTTTTGGCTGCAACATTTTCCTGACCGAATCGGACAAGTTTTCGTTAGCAGACCAATGTCGAAAGCGAGTGCCCTGACTTCAATACCAGGTATGCCATCTGATGGCTTGCTCGGTATCGGCAGAGAACTATATCAAAAAATCAAACCGTATCAGACCGTTGAGCTGTTGCACAAGAATGGAGAGTTATTTGCATTGGAACGATCGTTGAAACGATTAAAGTTGAAGGTAGATACCCAAAACTTACCAAACGGTATATTAGAATTCGCTGTAATGGATCGTTACAAATGTCTCAAATTTGAACGAATACGCAATGACAAATATGAACCAGACTCCTATTTGAAAATCGTTCAGCTCCTGAAGCTCAACATTGTCGATATCGTTTCAGAGGGTAAATAAAAATACACAAGTACTATTGAGCGTTTTATTCAAATACCTAACGTAAACATGTACTTTTGTTGGGTAAGACTAATACATTGTACGGGTAGGGCATACAACGATGATTATGGCGATACAAGTCTGTTAAACTATCGTTAAAGAGGGCAATGAAAAATATACAAATACCATTGAGCGATTTATTCAATACGTATACATTTGGCTTTGTTTCGTAAAAATTGTTGATTGTATACGTAGGGCGCACATTGATCACAGCAACACCAACCCGTTGAGTTTGTCCTCTCCTTTGCATGCTTTGTCAGGTCGTCTTCATTTTTGATTTCAATGTTACGTACAACCAAAAAACGTATTTCGTTATTGTACAAGCATATGGAGCGAACGGCCTTGTCGCCCTGTGCCTTTACTTTCGTCTTGTTTCCATGAACGTAAACGTGTTGATTTATCACCGGAAATGTTACAAGTTCCGATGCAAGTTTATAGAAGCTCTCAGGTTGACACTTTAACCAGCCTCCATTTTTATTGCTCCTCTGGTAAAAGCTCGTATGTGAAAGCGGTTCCTCTAATGCTTCAAAGACGTCGCTCTTTGCTGATACGTGGAATTTTTGGTTACTACCATCGAGATTACATCTACTCAATAAAGTCCACTTATTGCGGCGGAACAAAATTTCGTAAAAGCCCGCGTTCTGGAAATTCTTACTAAAATTTGACAAGAAAGAATTGAAGCTCTCTCGAAAATATTGACTGAGCGGTTCCTCGTAAACTTGAGCTACCGTAAATTTATTGTACTGCAACGAAGAGAAGAACTGAAAGCCTCCGTCGCCGATCATCAGGATAATTCGATTATGGTTATTTATTACGGCAAAGGAATTAAGCAGCGATGACGACGATTTTTGAGTCGTCTTTTTTCTTACGGCGAACATATCCAGAAACTTCAAGTCTTGCTCGCTAGAATCAATTGATGGAAACGAGCCACATTTCGGCGACGGTTTAAAGAACGGTACCAACCGTGGCAGACGATTTACAATTGAGAATATCAACTCTTTATAACACTCGTTTTGCAAAAGCAGTTTTTTCACCAACTCGAATATATAGGACTCTGCTCTAGAAAATGGTCTATCATCATCGACGTGGGGCAGGTCGAGGAATTGAAACGAACTGGCCAAATAACAATTGGGCGATTTTCGATCGGCTTGCAGGAGACCGTTGAAAAATGTAGAGTTGTAATCTTCGGTACGGTTTGTTTCGAGCTGCTCTTCATCGTCGGGGCAACTTGCGTTAAGTATGGTACTTTTCAAAAGTTTTCTAAATTGCAATTCGCTGTAGTGATTTGGGTCAGCCGGTTCGGTTTCGTTTCTCTTTCGTTTCGTCGTAAGAAAAACCACTTTTAGCTTCACATAATCCATCACTCGTACCTGTTCCAAGCTGGTAGAGAACGCTATGTACACGTCTACATTATCATCCGTTGTCCTAAGCTGAGCATTGTCGTCGGAACGAGTGGCTAACGTTGTGTAACCTTCTCCGCTTTGTAAATTAGAGAAATTCAACCAATCAAGTACCCAAACACGATCTCGCATCGAATAAGGTAACTTGGAGATGGTCCGACGTACGATCCCAATACAATGATCCAATGTATTAGGATCGTGAATGATCAAAAACAGATCCTTTTGTAAAACGTATTTAGTGTTCAATAATACGGCTGCCCAGTAGTTTAATTTCTCTAGCTGCGGTCCTTGGTTTTCGAGCGTAATGTTGAAATTAGAACAACAAAATGCGTGAGCGTATTCCTTCTTCGTTAGCGTTAGAGTTTCGTCCAATTGATAATGTTCAAGTCCTATATCCCATTTTTCGATAATAGGGTTTGCCATGGGAAAACATAAACATACTTGGCAAACTGCCCGACGACCGGTAAAAACTTTGACGTTAAAATGAGTTCTTACATTGTTATAGATGGAAAGGGCCATTAGTTCCCGAAATCCATTGATGTCAACTGCATCTATATTTTGTTCACCTATACATTCCAAATGTGTTTCGACTGAGGACTTGTAAGTTCCTTCTATCAACTGATGGCATACACCGCAAATGTCACTAGATTCGACCCGGACAACAGTTATAAGGTTCATTTGAATTATGGCCGCAATTTCTTCGCACAATCCCTCTATGGAGGTCGACATGGCTCAGGAGCTTCAACAGGTTTTATCTTTAGCAAAGGAAGCCGTTCGACTCGAAACTGAAGGCCTTCATAAAGATGCAGCGGTTTTATGGCGAGACGCCGCCAGTATTTTGGTGGCATACGCCAACGCAAATGTAGATCTCGATGAAGTGGGGATTGTTACAAAGGTAAAATCGTTAATCGGTTGGTTAGTATCACGAGCAATAGAAAACAACAATATCAAGCAACTAGCGCCGAACTATCTTTCCTTGAAGAGTTATCAAGATTACATTGCGAAAGCTATGGACGAAATGTCACAGAGTGGCACAGAATCAGACCAGTCAGATTTTGCGATTCGTGAACCCAACGAAATTAAAGCGCCCAATTTATGGGATTTGAGTGGCCAAGAGGACGTCCGTGATCTTATTGTCAGTTTATTTGCCGCTAATAACACCTTCAATGTAATGATGTTTGGACCTCCGGGTACTGGAAAAACCTTCATGGCTGCATCGATAGCGAAATCGTATAATCTACTTTTTATTGAAGTAAACAGTGCAAATCTAATGTCGGCCTATGTAGGCGGCACCGAAAAGAACATTAAAAACTTGTTCGAATTGGCTCGTAAAAAGGTGACGCCTGATCGTTCGGTCCTAATCTTTTTCGATGAGGCCGAAGCGATCCTTTCGACACGAAAAGACAGTCCTATCAATACCAATCCAGTGACACAATTTATGATTGAAATGGAAAAAGATACAAACAAAGGCGTTTACTTTTTCTTTACTACCAATTTATTGAGTAAAATAGAGCCAGCGATAAAGAGACGTTGTTACGGACTATTTATTGGCTATCCGAAAACTAAAGAAGCCATTGCATCATTATATCGTAACAATTTGGCCAATTTTAAGAATACTGTTAGCAACGGAACCATAGAAACTTTAGCAGCGGCCAATGATAAACTTCTCTCACCTAGCGCCATTGCGAGCATAGTCAAATTGGCTTCCACTTTGGCCAATAAGATTACTACAAATGATAAGTTTCGTAGAGTAAGAGATCACTTGTACATTAAAGATTCTGATGGTGCCTATACGTTTGCAGATGTTTCTAAGCAAGAAGGGAAACCTATCACAAAACACATTTTAGAAATTGTACCCATCAATGATAATCATCTGATAAATGCGTGGCGTGTTACACCATCTGCCATTACGCCTGATGAACTAGAACTTTATAAAGATGAGGCCAAAGAGCTATTGCAACTGTAAGGTTCGATTTTGGCTGAGAAAATTATACACATAATTGTTTTAAGTTGTTTATTTCACAGAAAAATTAACAGAAAAAAGGTATTTTTTTTTTAAAAAAAAAGTAGGTACCTGTTGGACAACGAGCCGGTCGAATCGTCGTCCAACAGGTGCCCAATCTTCTTTCTTCTTTCTTCTGTTTTTCTTCTTCTTTCTTCTGTTTTTCTTCTGTTTTTCTTCTTCTTTCTTCTGTTTTTCTTCTCAAAGCTTGGACTGGCTCGTTCCCTGCCTTCGAGCCAGTCCAACCTTTGAGGCAGGGCAGGGTGGCACCCCATCGTCCCAGTCTTCGTCTTCTAGCAACCCGTCTTCTTGCTCCATGGCCACCAAGGCCTCGGTGGCCTCTGGAACTGGCACGTCCCAGTCCTCTTCTTGCTCCGTGGCTTCCGTGGCCTCTGGGACGGGCACGTCCCAGTCCTCTTCTTGCTCCGTGGCCACCGTGGCCTCTGTGGCCTCTGGGACGGGCTCGTCCCATTCATTGCTCCAATCTGCCGCCGGCGTGAAATAATTTTCGGCGGGCGGCTCGTCGGGCCACTCGTTGTTCTGAAGCACAACACCGGCGGCCCGTTGACGTCTGCGGCCGCCTCTGTGCCGCCTGGACTTGTTCAGCTCTGATGATGCTGCTGGTGGTGGTGGCGGCGGCGGCAAAAGTAACAAAGCCGCCACCGTATAGCCGGCAGGGACGGCCGAAGCTGGAGGCCACGGAAAACTCGAAAAACTCGGAAAACTCATTTTTTTTCGTTACGGTAGTGACTTGTCTCGATCGTAAGTAGAAACTGACTCTTTCCACTAAACATCGGCTGCTTTTATACAACTCGCGCATGGTGCATCGGAGCGGTGGGAAATGCCCCACCACCACTATAAGTGATGCAATATGTATAGATTCCAACAAAGGTGTTTAAGTCATCAAAATAATAATGCGGGGTCAGCAGAGGTGTTTATGTTTAGTAGGAAATTTGCTATCGAAACCATGATAATGCCTCCCCAGCCCACAGAAACAAATATTGTGGATATCTTGATAGGTTGTTTTTATCGCCCCAGTTATATATTGACAAATATTATTCGCCAGTGCGTAGATATTGAGTTTGGGGTTAACAGAGATTTGGTACAAGTAACTTCCCTGAGAACCTGGCTTCAAAAACAACTTGTTTTGCTATTCGTTCCTGATAAGATGAACGTGAAAATTGCAGAGTTTTCGATGGACTTTGTGAAAAAAACAGATTTAACTGGAACTATGTACTTGGAAAACCTTTTTCTGTGGTACATATTAAGGCGACACGTTAATCTAGACACCAAAGAGGGTTTAGCTTTCCTACCGTCGCTCTACAGGGGCATGATGACTAGCGATTCTATAATTTTGCCAAAGGAGCTAGACGTAAATCAAAGCGATCGCTATTTTATGCGCGTGCTAGCTGCAAATATTTGGAACGATACCTTTGGTACCCCGTATCAATTTAACTTTGGGCCTTGTTGTAAATATGCCTTGATGTGCGATTTTCCCCGAAAACTCTCCGTCGAATTTCGACCGGTGCCATATTTCCGTTTCAAATCGGATTTCTATTACATGGAAAAATTCCGATCGCAGGATCTCAATTGGTATAGATTTAAGTCTACGGTATTACCTATACCTTGGACGGGTTTAAAGTCGGGAGAATATAAAATGATCGATGGATCGAAAAACATTGATCCGATTTACCCACCAACTTGGTCCGTGCTCAAATTGTTGTTTATAGATCACGAAAACGAAACGCTTCTGTATATTGTGGGAAATGAAGGTTTATGGCTAAGTAAACGGTCATCCCTATCATTACCCGGATTAGTCATGGAAATTGATAGTATATGCCGTAACCGAATCAAAGCAAGAACGGGTCTGGGAGAAACATGGCTTTTCGAAGTTAACGAAACCGACGAATCTACCTGCGACAACATCATTTCAACTAAAGTAGAAAATGGTAAATGCTTTATTACAGTAAAAAAGGCACGCAACCAAAAAATAACATCTTGCCATTTGAAGTACAATGCCGACAACCGTTCGCAGATTTTGTTTTCCTATCAAGATGGTATTGCTACCATTGATGGTTTCCAATTTTCCTGGTGATGTATTTGCGTAAACTATTATGCGTGGCTTGTGCTTCCACTGCTGGCTGCTCCATCTACAAGTGGCATCGTAGCGATGATGTTTTCATCGTCCGTCTCGATATCATCATCAAACTCGGGTAAAGAATCGCCATCATTACTTGATGCATGATTTTGTTCAACGGGCTCTCGTTCCAAACGTAAACGTTTTTCGGCAGGTTGATCACCACGTATTTCGGCTTCCGAGGCAGAGTGATTTTCCGTTTCGATAGTCGGTTCTGTTTCAGGTAGATTGGATAGAATTTCGTCTGCCGCTTCTGGAAACTCTTCTGTCAATATGTTTTGTAAAAAGCTGTGTTGCATTTGCGATGTTGAAATGCTTGGTTCACTCAAAGAGGAAATCATGTCATTAAGGTCGCGTGAAATTTGCGTTTTCATGTTGTCATTTAGTTCGCATTTACTATGTGAAACGTCATCGGTACAATACATTTTAACGGTTTCTATTAGGAACGCAACTATTGGATTTATGGGCGAATATACGTATTTCCGAGATTGCGTTTGACGATTGAAGTAGGCTACATAATTGTCCAACATTTCTTCGGTAGGTCTTTGGGGTATTTTAAGAAGCGCTAGAGCCGTAAACGATTTAGCGTATATGGATTTAGCCATTTTCAATATGAATATCGCCGAATAATGAAACTCGGCAGCTTTTTGATATTCCCGAATTAAGCAGTAGGCCGTATCGCGCATTTTGTCATGTTCCAGCATCCGGCTTAGGATGAATACGGTTGAACTTGAGAGAATTGGCGTAACTTGAAGCCATACTTTCTGCTGGCTGCGACGAATAAATTCTAATAAGGTTATAGAGGCAACCATGTCGACGTTCTTAATAATGGCAATATTCAAAACGTGCTCATTAATACTGGGATTTTTCTGTTTATACTGGCTGTCAACGCTTGACCTAAAATTTCCACAAGAAACGCTTACCCGTTACCAGAATACAAATTTCTATTCCAACTACCCACCAGATAGTATAGTTGAGAAATTTATCGATTGCGATGTAACGGAAATGATTGAATGTGATGTTAATAATCAAATGGCCTGTTTATCTTGTAAGCAATTAAACGCTTCCTGTATTCATTTCGAACGAGATATGACTCTCAGCCTCACCAGAGATAAAAGTGTCGTTACATTAAAAGCGAACCGTGACGCTGCTAAAGGCTATTGCATAAAAAGTACACGGAAAAGGAAATGCAACCCTCTAACAGGAAACTGGGTCTTGTTCGAAACTGATCCGGAAACGGAGACTATGGGATGGATATGCAAGTGTACGTATCCAAATCTCGTTACCCAAATCAATTTAGCCAGTGATTGTGACGTTGAAGTTGGTTGCGGAAAGTATGGCAAATTTGCTCGTTCCGACATTGATCCTATGTCACTTAATTGCTTATGTGACGACCCGTACATATCTGCATTTGATAATATTCGTGGACCTCATTGCCGTTTACCAAAAATCTTCGAAATTAAAACGGACGTTAGTTATTTGCCCGATCAAGCGACGATTCCAGTTAGTTCAACTGATCCTGAGTTTAGGCATAAATTTGCTCACCCTAATCTACGCCATGTGCCAGATCCGTGTAGATTTATCTTTGAAGGAAACGAACCGGCAGCGGGTTGTCATACCAATGGCGAAACCTTGGGCGTGCATATTTGGCCCAGTTATTTACCCGTCGCTGACGATTTTGGCGAATGCAACTTTGCTATGAAACGTACCGAATCAATCATAGAAGGCTACTTGTTTTACTCACATCCTAAATATTACGATAAAATAATACCGATATACATGACAGATTTGGAAGGTTTACGGCGCTTTTCTTGGGCCACAAACGAACGTTTAAGGTCCATGTGGCAGTTTCAGATAAAAGTCGGTACGCCACCAGCATCGATTAAGGATTTTAACGCGAATAAACATATTTACGTTATGAGTGCATACATCGAACCCGATGTACATATTCCTTCTTCAGTGATTGATTATCATTACGAGGAATCGCGTTGGTTCTCAACTACCCCGAATCGACAATATAATTGTGGGTTTTACAATCGCTTCGGAGCGGGATACTTGGATTCTCCATATCCGATTAAACCGTGCATGGGACAGTGGTTAGACGGTCCAAGCTACCCGCTGCTGTCACCATGTCGATTAACTAATATCGGCGATTACGAGGCGAATCGATGTTCACAGAGCGCTTGTTATTGGCACAACTTTATTTGGCCTAGTAACGAGAGAAAATATACGGAAAACCACTGGGGATATCCATCGCTAATGTTCAGAGTTGCTCAATCTTCGCTCCATCACGGACTGTGGAAAGCTAAACTTTTCCCACCCGTCTATACCGACCAGAGCGACTTTAAACGGGTATTTTACCATGACGGTCGACGAATCATTTTCAATCCGAAAGATGTGACAGAGGCAAATGCAATCGTTGGACCGAATTTCCAGCGTCGCATAGCTCGTGATACAGAAGCGACAGACAAGGACGACGGAGTGTCGTATTTTGTTCACCCTTCGGGAACGCGACCCGCCTACAAATTTCAATCGACCAGTCTAAAATATCATTTGGATAGTTACAATACCGATTTCATTCGAAAATAAAACAACGTAACTGCTGCGGGTTACTTGGGACTTTATTTAAAGGTAATAATCATGCACACACGGGTCCAACGATCAAACACTTGGATTTCTGCTGCTTGTCGAAAAATCTCTAGTTAGTCCCTGTAGATCCGAATCCGTTTTCTCCGCGCTGGCTATATTGCAACTCTGACACTTCTTCCAATTCTGGCAAGTAAATTTTTTCGCAAATTAACTGAGCAATACGGTCACCTTTCCTGACGCGAAAAACTTTGTCAGAATGGTTAAACAGCAAAACTTGAACGATTCCTCTATAATCAGGGTCGATAACTCCGGCCCCTATATCGATAGAGTGGTGCAACGCAAGTCCCGATCGTGCGGCGATACGTCCATAGCAGCCAAAAGGCAATTCTATTTTTATGCCAGTGTTGATAAGCGCCTTACTTCGTGCCGGGACAAGAACTTCTTCAATACTTTTCAAGTCGAATCCGGCTGCTTGATCCGAGCCTTTAGTCGGAACGTATGCATCTCGAGAGGATCTCGTAAATTTTAAAACTGAACAGCTCTTACCGGAATTCATCATATGCATTAGGGCTTGCATGTATTTCAAGCAAATGTACGACTATTATATACTATTCGATCCTACGAGATTGGGTACGATTATTTGTGGGAGAAATCAAAATCCGTACTTCAGTATGTATACAAGTCTTTATTAAATCAACCAATTTACATGTATGTAACGCTAAAGTGAAAGGACAAATTAAGATGCAAACAGGTCTTCAAACTGTCTCAAATAAACTTCTGCTTGTATCGCGTTCAAATCACATCCACAAATTTTACGAATATTCCTTCTATACCAGAAAATGCACCTTCCATTAAGTTTGCTGAAATTGTTGTAAGTCAAACCCGCCTTGTATAACGCGCTCATACCGTGGTTCCACTGGAAAAACTCCTTTGGATCGTTGTCTTTGAACTGCGGTACGTCATCCTGGCTGATACGGCAAATCTGTAAATAGTCCAAGGAAAGGCACAGCAAGTACAACATGAAATTGTCTCGCAAATAATCAAAGGCTCGATCTGCAGGCAACTGATTAATTATTTTGGTCAGGTCCAGCGTCATAAACCAGGCTATGATTGCGTTTTTGGATTCTCGTTCACTGAATTCGTATTTGTTTTTGTACTTTGTATTCAATAGAGTTTGTACTTTGAGTGCATGTTCATGTCCTTTTGCACACTGCAACGCTGAATACCAAAACGCAATCCGTTCTGGAAAAATTGTGCGAGCCACTTCCATTATAAATGTTTGACAGCAAATAAATATGGTTAAATCACTTGAGGTAGCGAACGGCGGCTGATAGAAGATCGGGGACAATCGACATTTTTTAAGGACTTTTAGCTTGTTTTTTTCGATGCGTCGTGCAGGAAATAGGACTTGTAATGTGGCTCTAATGCCCGATACTATGCCACACAAATCAAATATACCGGATATTAAACCCATATTGTATTGACACGTTAATCAGGAACTAATTGACTCGGCAATACGGACGAAAAAAATTAAGACCTCGTCGATATTTATACCCATCGAGAGCTATATCACTGTAATACATAAACATTCACGCGCAATCGAATGCTGGCAAAGATCCGATATAATTTATGTTCGGCAATGATCTTAGCAAGGAGTGCTCATTTCCCGATGTACCATAAACAAGGAATGTTGAAATTGTGAGATCGTTTTTAATTGCGGCAGGTCAGGAACAGCTGCGAAATACTTCAAATTACCTTATAACGACGGTAGTAAAGTGAACTTATTTACTGTTGTTCCATCGAGAATAAAATTACCATTTGCATGTTTACTGAGACCGGGAATTGATTCACCTATTACGAGGATTATGAAATCTCCGTTATTAACTGGACTAATAGAGAGTTCGGTTGGATTGACTTTGTTTATCGCAACATCGTTTAGTAACGTATTGATCTTGTACGACATCCACTCACTGACAGCTATCGTCGAGATTTGCGGTTCAATCGCGTAATTGATCTTACGAGCCGTGATTCCATTTTCCACATTCAAATTGAGCACTACAGTTTTACTGTTTGTACCCGAATCTTCGACATTCGATTGAATGATCCCAGCCGTGGCAAATGTGAGTGTTTTTCCGATATAAACCAAACTGCTGTTTATTCGGGCCAAAAGATATTTACCTTCGTGCACATGGAATAACTGGGAACCGCGAGACTTGATAGTTGGCGCGGTGAATTCTAAATTATTTTCGTGTTTGATTCCGGGAAAGTAAAGTTTTTGCGCTCCTGTATAAAATTCCAAACCGTCCCAAGCGATTGCGTTCGAATGAGTTTTTGCTGGAACGTTTCTCGGTGAGATGGAGATGGGGTCCAATTTGTTGCTTTCCAACATTTGAATCGAAGAGGGTATCGTCGGGAAGGGCCTGACGTTACGCGACACTCGATAAATGAGTCGAGCATATAAATCAAAATTGAGAGGTACCGCTTGCTCTCCAATTATGTCGATTAGAGTCGCATAATAGTTACGTTGGCCGACGTCAATTTTCAATGTCGACCAACGGTAGAGTTCAATTAAATCGTTCAAATTCACTAACGGTCGAACCGAATGCTGAGTAAAATAGTCGCGAACTATTTGCAGGTCAACTTTCGAACCATTTACTCTCGTCGATAAAATGTAGGAATATACAATGTTGGACAAATCGGAAATGGTCGTCGGATTCACGGTTAGCGTTATCATTTTCAGCAACTCGTTTATGTAACACGTATTGGTGGCCTTTGGATATTTGGCCAGATAGTAAAGTAACGAATTTCTATCGACCGAGTTTCTAAAATCGAACGTATTGAGCGTGGGCAAATCTCCATTGACAAAAAGTCCTCTTACGTCGTTACTTTTAAATGACGTGGCATTAGTTTTTAGATCGTAGTACAGACACATCGACGGTGACAAATTCAGGTATAAAAATCCGAATCCTATGAACAATAGTAAAGCGAGCGCAACTATCATAAAAGTCATCTTATTAATAGTTTCCTCTATCATGGGCTTGGCTCTTGTTGAATCCTATTAATTAGAGCGGCCAACCCTTCGGTTTGTTTCTTCAAACGTTTATTTTCGTCGTTGCATTGCTTCAAGCTGGAAATCGTTGTTTTTTGCTGCTTTGTTAGTTCGTTAATTTTGACTTGTTGTTCTGCGATAGTTTTTGCCGAACGAGTAAAATCGTCATAGGACATGGCAAATTGTTTCCACATATTGCTTATACGTTCGATTAAAGGACCGGCAATATCGGGCTGTTGGATTTTTAACCGTTCGAGCTGGGATAAAAACTCTATAAATTGGTCGGAGCTTTTGGGTTTTGGTATGTTGTTTTTCTCCAGATATATTGAAATTTCGTGCAAGAGATCTGGTATTGGTGTCATGGCATTTAGCATTAACACTTTTTCAGCAGCATCGCCAACGGCAAGAAAAGCACCAGGATGACCGACTATTTTGTGTGACTCGCTTTCCATGAGCGTTGCATATGTCCAAAGCTCATCCAGGATGGTGTTAAATTCCTCCAAGTTACTATCATCGTGGTCTTTCAAAGTTATGTTTTGTAGAAGTAATTTGACCTTTGTCCAATTCACCATGACTTAGTAGTATTCTGCCGACATTTTTATAACGCAAACTGTGAAATTTGATTCCGTGCGGTGGCGTCGTTCCGAAAACGTTTGTCCAATGTTTATTGAACTTTTCGTAGGGATTCAAGACTTGGGCGGGTTACTTTCTTGACCTATTAAACGGGCGACAACACGACCTAGCAAATCGTTTGGTCCGTTCCATTTTACCTGCCCGATATGATTCGTTTTACTGATGTAGATTGCAATTTGTTGTTTATCGCGTAATTTTTCTAATTGAAATTTGGTCATGGACAAGATTTCGTTCAAGCGTTTTCCGGTGAAGGCGCACAAAAGAAAGATGGCCGCGTAGTAAGAAAAATCAGGCTCGGTGTTGTGTTCTAAACTAACTATAGCATACTCGACCATTTTGTCGAACTGCGATTGCGACAGAAAATTCTCCCTTATAGTTTTGAATTGGCCAATTACATTTTTAGGAGGTCTAATGTCCGTTTTCTTTTTAATCAAGGCGATTACCCGTCTAACCAGATCTTTAGACAAGCCATGATCGGTCGACAGTGCGTTGGCAACATTTTCGTAATCGCTACTTTTGGCAATGGCCGTCAGAAATTTATTCGCCATTTCCACGACCCGTTTATTGCGCTTATTCACCACGTCCGATGGCTGTTTACGCGTGTGAATTAATGGAGTATCATTGAAAGATTGGCCATATCGCGCATTTGCCATAAGTAGTTACTTAATTATGAATTGGCGAACGTTTCTGTTAATAATGATTACGGCTTGGATATTGGCCAACTTTCTACTAAAAACCTTCTTTCATATAGCCATCAAAACGATTACTTATTTTAGGAGCATACGATACTCGCCATTCGAGACGAATTCGGAATGTTTCCTTTATAAACACAAGAACTATTATTTGTACGAACCGAACAATACAAAAAGCTGCTTAATATTGTATATGCACGGGGGTGCATTTGTGGCTGGCAGTGAAAGTTCTGATTTTCTATCACGTCTGGCCAACCATACCAAATGTCGAATATATTCGATACGGTATGGTTTAGCGCCCCGTTACAAATTTCCCACACCTATCGAACAATTTCTGCTCATCGGTGGACGTATCGTAACCCAGCAAGAACCACCGTGCAAGTCTTTATATTTTATGGGAGATTCAGCGGGAGCGCTTCACGTTCTCCAAAGTTGGCTCGCTATAAAGAGTACCATATGGCAAAATCGCCTGCCAAGTATAACTGGCGTGCCCATTGAATTTAATCTAAAAGGTTTAATTCTACTGTCTCCCTATATCGATGTTAACGATTCGAGTGTGAGCGGTTATTCCTTTCCGATTATTTACAAAAACATTTTGGATATGTATGGACCGCTATCGGAGTTACGCCGCTTCGACCCCCTATTGATAGAGAGCATGATTGACCTCCCGTCCAGTCGGGATGCCTTAGTTGATCCACAACGACGAATAACGGACATTCCGATTCTCGCTATTGATTCGAAATTGTATAGTTTTGCTCATCACTTGTTTAGGCTAAAGCGAACGTGGAACACGTCAAACTTACAAATACATTTGTTCGGCGACGAAATTCACGACTTTATGTTTCTTCCATCAAAATTCTCCAGGCCAACTAACCTGATTAAGAAATTTATCGAAACGCATCCATAGAAGGCCGCCGACGGCCATGTATGATGTTTTAAGAGAAAACGGTATCGTCCTTTGTGGGCGTATTAGTAGAAAGATCGGCTATGCGTATGCGAAACGAGCGATCCTAATTATTATTTTTTTTGATCCTTGATGCCCGAAATGAATCGTTGTAAACGTGAAGGGAATTGAGTGAACGCCACACCGTCGATATTTTTATAGAGCACTTCAATTTTTGACGCGTATAACCAGTATTGATGTTTTAATGGTAAACAATTGAGTGCCAAGAGGGCAACTGTAATAAAACCGACGAAACCCAGAATTTCTGCGCATTTCATTTTTGCGTACTTATAAGCCTTGTTAGAACGGTACGATGGAAATGAGCGTGTCGAAAACGTTAAAAGCAATTGCGGAAAACCCGTCAATAGCCATCGAAACGTCTGCGAACATATTGGCCAAGTTTCAATATTTTAGCGGCAATGCTGATACGTTGCAATGGTTTCAGAAATATTTGACGGATGGAGAAAAAATTGCAAGAGTGATGGCAGTGGAAAATATGAAGATGTCGTTAAGCGAACAACTTTCATATCTTCTGACGGAAAACTTTATATTCGAGGCTGTGCGACTAGTGAAAACCCAAAATCCCAATATTACTCTTGTAGAACTATTACGTACAGTGACTTTGCCGAAAATTACTCTTCCACCCTTTAATCCTGAAATATACGTGCCCATGTTATGTCGGCTGTGGAACGTTACGGAAGACAGTATGATCGAATTAACTTGGGACAAATTTCCAAGCAACGATGATGACGATTCGGACGTTCGTGCACAAAATCGTATTAACATCAATAGCTTTCTTCTGTACGAGGCAAAAATTTTACTCGAAAGTTTGGCAGCCTGGTACGGACAAAGTTTCAATACGCTTCCCTTTGCAGAATTCATGTGCCGTTTAAACTGGTTTATTCGGTATTCGTTACGACAGTTTGAGATGGAGAAAACCAATGGGACAAATGATCTATCCGAACTAATTACCACGTTTACGCAACAATTGGCCGAGGGTGTCTCGACGGTGTTCAACTCGCCCGAAAATACTCTCAAAGATGTCATTTGTGCGGCGTTCTTTTTGGTAGACGAACGGCGATAAGAGGAAAACTTTGAACTTCATCTGGACGTTTCAATTATTGATTTTTACCGTAAATTACTCGACTCGCATATAAGTCTATGCCCGACCATGTACGGTGTTTTCATAATTACCAAGCTATTTCTCGGCGGTAATTTTGTCATCGAAGGACTGCCGAGCGATAAAGCTTTAGCCACGTTGTGTGTATGGGCGACAAGAAAAATTTGGTCTCGCAGTTCAACGTTTAATCAAAGGCACCCAGTTCCAGAATTTGCCAAGCTTAAGCAGTTTATACCGGCGTTCATTAAAGACCGATTCTCTCTGAGCAGGTTGCGCAGCATTCCGGCAAGTGATCTAGCAAATCGTTTTCACAGAATGGAGTTAGCGTTCAAAAATAGCAATCTTCCATTGTACATTTTAGCCAATTACATACCTTGGGTGTTTATCGATAAACGATCCTTTAATCATCCGGACGTCGATACTCAATATTTACCTTTGGCAGCGTTCATTCACGTAAGGGACGCGTTGAACAGAGTTAACTCTAACGCAAATCCGCATGCGTTTTCCTCCAAATGCAACGGTCATCAGATTGTTCAAGCGGTAATCAAAGTGCTTTCAATTAGAAATATAGTTGAACCTGTCGAATTGTTAGAGTTGGCCAATACTCTGGCCGATTACAGGTTGTAAATTGTTATCTATTATAAGAATGGGTTTACAAAGAGATACAATTTTCACGTACCTGTTTGACGTACCGAATAAATCTGAGGAGAAAAAAGACCTCCGGGAATGGTTAGAGTTGTTTCTGAAAAATCATAAAACTAGCAAACTACCTACTGAAGTAGCCGAACACTTTGACAAAGAAAGCGCTAGGATATTGGCCGATCTGGAGCATGCAAAATATGAATCGATGAAGAAGGTACCGTTACCTGGTAATCAGATTTTCGGTCGGCAAAAGCTAAAGGATAATATTTTGATCTACGATGACAATGACGTGCCAAGAATTCAGCACGATTTAAACGACGAGATCGAGATGCCTTCGTCCGGTATTAAGGTTTGCACTGATGGAGCTCAAACAGCATTGTTTAATAAATTCGTCGTTTATGATTCTACCTATTCGATTCCCGTATATTTCGATAAACAATTTCCTATCGAGGTAGCAACAGATTTACCGAAACATGATTTTAAGGTGGTCAAGTATGAAGACGAAGTATACACGGTTTTCCGCCAAGACGATAATCATTGGTGGCTCATCGGAGCGGATGTCGTTTACACGAATGTCAAACCGACACCTTCTAATCCGCTCAATAAATTCGTAGTGACGATGGACAAACTTACGTTCCCAAGTGGAAAAATTGTTCCCATGAAAATCGAGAACATGTCAATTGGAAACCAAAAATATATTACCGTTTTCCAAATCGGCACAGGTTCCATTAGTAACCTGAAACTGAACAGTGCCGGAATTCCAGAAAGCGACTTTATTATTGAAAAAACAATACTCCATAGCATTGAACGAGAACGATCGCGCCTTCGTGAAAACTCATCAAAACGAAAACAAAACGAGTCTCCGAGTCGATCGGTAGAGGGTAACCCTTTGGATAGTAAACGCCCAAGAAAGTAATTTCTGTCCATCAATAAACGGACACCAATGTTTATAGCATTGAGAAAAAAAATAAAGCGGTTGAACTAAGTCGAATTCATTTTTTCAATAGTCGTTTCATTATTATTAGGTTGAAGTCTAGTAGGAAACGTGTTGAGAAACCGGTCAAATTTATTATTTTCGGGACACGGTTGCCTCCACTGGTTTTTGGCTATATTCGCTTCAAACAAGTACTCTATCAGACGAGTGAATTGATTCACTGTAGTATTGTCGGTATCATAACTTTTGTCGCCGCTAGCCGTTTGTCGTAACATGACCCTTATACATGTTTTGCATTATGACTTTGTACATTAGACTGGATCCAATGATCAATGTGAGCTTGTTGCGAATATTCATGAAGGTCGCAACGAAAATGACGATCGTCTGAATCAGGAGAATCAGAACGAACCCGAAAATACTCCTTATGACGGAAGGTTTGAACCGGCTCGAGTCATTGAGCCGTGTGTTAGGGCTCAGATCGACACGTTGCGATTGATTGTCGGCAGATGAAGTTTGAGGAATTGCATTTCGATCTGTTTCGCGTTTATGTCGAGCAATATCACTAGCCATTTCCACTTGCTTTCGAATTTTTTCATAAGCGTCATCGTACTCTTCGACACGCATGTTTTCTTATTATAAGATAGGGGGCATGTTTTCTATACCGTGGCAATATTTACTAATAATCATTTCTATTGCTTTAATTTCACTGGCAGCGTTTGTCTATATCATAAAACCGGAAAGTAGCTACAAGAATTCGTCCAGCTCCATGGCTTCCACTCCGACTTAGTTGGGTATATTTTTTTACGAGATTTTTCTATGCCGACAAACGTTAGACCCAAACTAAGGAGATGGGTTTCTCTAGCGAAATCAGAGGGGCCTGGGCGAGAGAAACGATCGAAGGGGATTTCAAAAAGAACTTGAAGCTGCTCGATAATTCTAACGAACTAATGAAGGAGTTTTTTGGTTCGACGGAAACCGTGAATTTCAAAACGATCGGTTCAATGGATACGCATGACTTTATTACCGGTCTACGAGAAGGGGAAGCTGCTCGAACGCTTTCGAAAGCCAATCCTGCAATGGCATCGATGGCCGTCGAGACAAACCGATTTATTCAGGCAATGAATCGAGAGGTTCTGGAAATGCCCGACAAACATTTGAAAAACATTGCGGCAACCGGCGAAGAGATCCGTAGCTCTCTGCCGGATCTCGACCTGAAAACGAATTCGGCGGAACTCGAAACAGAGATTGCCAAAGACTCAAAGACCAAAGAGAAGGTGGACAAAATTGAAGAAAGGAAAAGTAAAACTGGAAAATATTCTTTGTTCGCCATTGGGTCGATCTTTGTCGGCGGGACCATCTATAGTGCGCTGAACGCGATAGCAGAAATTCGCTCTGGTTGTATCTATTATAAAACGCATAATCAAACAACTGTGGGCTGTAAAATAATTAAATGCTCTTGTTCGTTTCCCACGGTGGGTTCGGGCATGGGTGCCTGTACGACTCTTCCGACCAATTTCCCGCTTTCGGATTGTACTTGTACGTCGAATTCTCCACAATGTTTGAAATGCACAGCGTCCAAAGAAAATTCGCAGGGTAAAGAAAATTACGATCCGACGATATTACATGCAAACGAGGTGATCAAATGCGTTTCCAAGTCGATAAGCGAAACAATAGCGGATCTTTACAACCAGTTGCCTCGTTCGATTATAGGTTCGCTGACCAATTTGGGAAATATTGTCAAATATGTAATATACACGTTCATCGGATTCGGGTGTTGTTACTTGCTGTTTAAACTTTGGCGAAGCAAATCGAAGGCAACTTCACGTTCAGAATACTCGAATTATGCGGCGATAGGTGACAACGGACACAGTATGCATTCAATGGATTCAATGGATTCAACGGACGCAGCTGTAGACTCAAACGGTACCGGTTATCGTAGGGCCCGTTACGGTCTTGGGACAGCCGCCACTCGTTTTCAAGAGGCGGTTAATCAGTTGGAAACTAGACTAATGGATCGTTTATCCAAAGACCGCGAACAAACTCTTGACCGCATTAATACCGGATTGAACCAAATAAAAAATGTACTGGAAACGCAGATAGTTAGACCATTGAAAGATCACGGTACGCAAATTCAGAAAACCGGTAATGAACTTGTAACACTCTCGAACTATTTTAAAGTGCGTGATCAAATTAGCACGAGTAAAGATGTGGACGCTATAAAGAGCCTGGTATTTCAGATGCCGACGCAATCGGTTTTTAATCGAACCGTACCGTCGTCGTTTAATGCGAATCTTCCACAACTCAACTACAGCGACTCGTTGGTAACCTGAGAAATTTTTTTGAACACAATGCGCCTGGAAACTCTATTTGGTGCTACTCACGAGGATCGCATTCGAGTGGCACTCGGCATGGAAACGAACGAAGTAATAGAAAGTATTTTTTGCGATCAAACAGAGCACTACTGCCAGATCAACAAGGATCAATTACCTTGGAGTCAGATTGTTGAGCCGAAATTAATTGGTCGCTGTAAGCAGCTCAATAATTTCATCAGGCAAATGTTGCACATCAATTGCGGTTGCTATGTCATTTACAAATTTCTAAACTCGCCGCACGTAACCATGAGTCATCGAGTGGTTGAGAACAACAAAACGACTTTCATGCACGACATCAGTTTGAAGCAAATCACGAACGAGTTTCCTCAGCTCGAAAAAATGTTTTTCGACGTAGAGAACGTGCATAGGTTCAGAGCTTCGCAAACGCTGGTCGCCGCCAAGTCATCGCGTTCGACCAAAGGGGCTCCAACTCAAAGAAAATATCGACGGCTACTCTCAACGCCCCAACTTTACATCAGCCAATCAGTGGGAGGACATGTTAAACGGGACGGTCAGTTGATTCTATCTTTACCGTTCGACATTAGCAAATTTTTGTTACGAGATAAAATTGGTCGTTGTAAACACGACCATTTTACTGTGGTACGGGTCAGCGATCGTTCCCATGATGAGGGCGAATCGTTCTATAATGTATGCAATCTATGTTATAAGGCATTGAATAAACTTTCATAACAATGAATTTGATTGGTTTTATTTATCGGAACGATGTGCTTCTCAAAATTCACAATATCGTTGGAGATTTGATAAAGCAATACCCAACGTTACTCGATAACGACGATTTGATTGCCTACAATGTCGAAGAGTTACGCGAAACCGTGCAAGACTTGATCAATACTCATTTTCAAATTAATTTACCTATCGATGCCATTGTCAATTTCTTTGCCGACGCTGTAACGAAACAAACGTTCAACGATAGGGCCTTTGAAATTCTGTACGATAGTATAGTGGCCGATAAAAATTTAGTTACTCGTTTAGTAAGCCATTTCATTGTGAAACGGAAAATCGAGCAACAGGTCCGTGATTTTCTGCAAGAGTACAAGGGTTTTATAAAAGCTGGTTACGATAGCACCAAGCTAATGTTTTGGAATACGGAAGGAGCGAATGAGAGCAATTTATGGTTCGAAAGGAATAAACCCATCATAAAGGCCCTCTTGACAAGTCTATTACAAAACGGCGTGCCGTCGTTGAACACTGATGAACACCACAAGGAGAAAAATTATAAACGCAAGAAGGCCGATACACCTAGTACCCGTACGTACACTACTAACGTTTGATGGCAATTTCTATACACGTTCGATAAAACGCTTATTTTTTTTTTGGCAACCGTTATATTCGGAAAATGACGCTTTTTCTAGCATAGTTTTCAAGTTGTGCGTCGGCCACTGTGACATGTGGACAAGCACAAACCAAAACGTGCACCGGCATATGTGCATTAGCTAAAAACGTTAGAGCCATAAATAGGCTCAAAATAATATTCTGCGGCACGATAAAACTCGTCATTATTAATGCCACTACGATCCATGCTAAGATGGTTTGAATTCCGAGTCCGGCGAGAATATCACAGTTGCGCCATAGTATATTGAAACGTTTATCTAGTTGATCGTCGAGTGAACTTTTGCATACGAAGCACATGTAGTTTATTTTCTCTAAGCGACCTTCTCCGTGATAATTGACAGGTGTTATGAATGGTTTTAGACCAGGATGCAATTCGTACTTGATGCCGTTATACGGTTCCTCGATATAATAGTAGTAATGCCTACACCAACTTGAACCGAGAAAGGATTTCAGATAAACCTTGTACATGCGAGAATCTGATGCCCCAAAAATAGAGACGTGACAGCGACGCAAAAAGGATTTGTTCAAAACCATAGTTGATCCCTTGGTTTTATTATTTGGGTGGTATGATTCACTGTTTATGACCCGACCCATTGTTACTTCGGTAACATTGAAAGGGCTCTTCAAAAAACAGTTAGGTTTTAGGCTAGGTAGTTTTAGCGATTTTCGACAGGAACTTGCATTTTGTATAGCTTGTTGGACGCATCGCCGCCCTGATATTTTTGTGAATTTGAAATAAACTATTTTTATTGCCGAAAGTCTAGCGTTTTCTTACATCAGAAGTGGGATAAATTCACTAAAAGTACCACAAGTTTACTAGTGCCGATAATTAAATTTCCAAGCGTGAGTTTTGTGATAATTAGAGCAATTAGTGAAAGTGCTAGATGCGACGCTTAAGAAAATAAAAGAAGTGGTTCCCAAATGGCAAATTCGGGTCCTGTGTTGGCGACTGAAATTCCTATAGTGACAACTTGATGAAGCAAGCAAGCGGAGTGCCGCCAGTTTTTCTGGAGAAGTCCAAGTGATGGTTTTCTATGTAAAAGCCTGTGGAAAAATCATGGAAAAGTTTTAGGTGCGAGTTTTCCAGCCTTGGTCTACTAGACGGAATTAAAGAGTAGGTAAAGCTTTTCGAGTCACTATACCATTAAGCCGAAATCCTTCTGTGAGTATGCTTGAAAAAAAAGTATGTTTTTCCATTTATTTATTTCGATCCGTTGTTTGACAGAATATTAGAAATTATTTTTAGAATTCGCTAATATTCACGTAAAAACTACAGCGTTCAGTAGTAATTAGGAACATTGGTTCACTCAGTGATTTATTTATCAATGATATTAGAGTTGAGAAATGTCTGATTCAAAAAAAGAACACAAAATTTCCTTGATTTTATGGGGAAATTTAGAAAAGAGTAATTTTCAAATTTTATTATTTTGAAAGATGCCAACTTATTTTAAATTAAAATTAACTTTTTGATAGAGACTTGAGCAAATTTTGAACTACTTTAGAAACGTCTGGAAAAAAAATAAGATGTCATTTAGACACAGTTTTATTAACGTTAGAATGCATGGGGAATGGTTTAGGCTGGAAATTAAAGATAAAAAGTTGCGTAATCCATTCCAGGATTTCCAGGTAAGCAATTTTTATTGAATAGATTGATTTGTTTACTGCAATGTTATAATAGAATGTTTGATCCTTTAGATCTCGAATTCGATGTTCGGGATTTTAACAAATTCTCCTATTTATCGTGCTAATAGTTGGTTGATTAAGCCCATTGAGATTTTTCAGTTTTCACGGCGAATGTGAAGTTGGTGAAAAAAAAAAAACGTTCTCAAAATTAATCATTAATTTTTTCAGAAAATCGCTGATTTTGAAATTTGTGAAAATGTAATGTGACCATTATTATCTCGAATGTATTGTAAACAAAGACAACATGGGTCCCATGACTCATGAGGGGTTTATTCTTGGTTTATTGCATCCTATCGACAATGAGCCGATCCATTTTCAGGTAGTCTATGCGGACTGTGTAAAGCCTTTTCCAGTGACTATGAAAAGTTCTTGTTATTTTTTTTTACATTTGAAAAGTTTACAGCTTTTGATTAACTTATTTACAAAGTTTATATTTTCCTTCCATGTGAGACTTTTGCTGCACATGAAAGATGTGAGCTTTTAAACTAAAAAATTGAAAGTTAGGACGTTTTGCGTCTTATTCTGTGTTGACTGGACTGTGTCTTGGATAGTCTTGATACGAGTGGTTCTTGGATAAGTTTATCCAGTTCAGCGGAAAATTGGTTTAGTCTATGCTGTGCCACGTTTAGATCATCGATGTTGATTTTAGATAGTTTAAGAGGTTTCAACTCTGGCAAATGAAGATTCACTGGCAGGTGTTTGCAGCAGTTATAGGTAATTTCCACTGGATGACTTTTATAGGTGACGTTTCTGTATTTTTCAGCTAGATGCCTAGCATGAATTCTGGAGTTTCCTACAAAGGCATTGTATGTTGGTTGAAGCTTGAGCACTGTGTTGGTGTTGATTGTTTTTGTCACACTGTTTTTGCCATCACATCTGATAATGATTGGAAGGGATGATGATTGATGATAATGTTATGAGTCAGTAGTTTGTGTCTTGTTCTTGCACATTTTAGTCACCAGCGAATAACATTGAGTATATTAAGACATTGAAAGCTTGCACGCTTTGTGTGTTGTTCTGTGTGTTGAAAGCTTCTACGCTTTGCATGAATTATGGAAACGTTGAAAGCTCGGACGCTTTACGTGTAGCTCTATGTTGAAAACTTGTACGCTTTACATGAAGTATGGAAACGTTGAAAGCTTGCACGCTTTGCGTATTGTTATGTTTGTGTTGAAAGCCTATACGCTTTGCGTGAAGTACGAAACTTTCAATGGTTTCGTACTGGATGATGTGTGTTGTATGATAATTTGAGTTCTACGATGATATATACTCTGATTTCTACGATGATATATTTTGAGTTCTACGATGATATATACTCTGAATTCTACGATGATATACTTTGAGTTCTACGACGCTATATACTCTGAGTTCTGCGATGATATACTTTGAGTTCTACGATGATATATACTCTGATTTCTACGATGATATACCTTGAGTTTTACGATGATATATACTCTGACTTCTACGATGATATACGTTGAGTTCTACGATGATATATACTCTGATTTCTACGATGATATACCTTGAGTTCTACGATGATATATACTCTGATTTCTACGATGATATACTTTGAGTTCTACGATGATATATACTCTGATTTCTACGATGATATATTTTGAGTTCTACGATGATATATACTCTGAATTCTACGATGATATAGGTACTTTGAGTTCTACGATGATATATACTCTGAAGTCTGCGATGATATACTTTGAGTTCTACGATGATACATACTCTGATTTCTACGATGATATACCTTGAGTTCTACGATGATATATACTCTGATTTCTACGATGATATACCTTGAGTTCTACGATGATATATACTCTGATTTGTACGATGATATACTTTGAGTTCTACGATGATATATACTCTGATTTCTACGATGATATACCTTGAGTTCTACGATGATATATACTCTGACTTCTACGATGATATACTTTGAGTTCTACGATGATATATACTCTGATTTCTACGATGATATACCTTGAGTTCTACGATGATATATACTCTGATTTCTACTATGATATACTTTGATTTCCACGATGATTTAATTTTCAGCTGGACGAAGTTTTCGTGACGTCACGAGAGCGTCGTCCACACTTTAAAGCGGTATATCTCAGCGATGGTTTATCGTAGAATAACGAGGAATAACCAAACCGCGGAGCTGCTGGCTTTTTTTTTTATTGTTTCAGATTTTGGCAGTTCTCCTGTTAATTCGAGAGCGAATTATGTGTCAGGTTGGCCGTGCGAGAATCTGATGCCCCAAAAATAGAGACGTGACAGCGACGCAAAAAGGATTTGTTCAAAACCATAGTTGATCCCTTGGTTTTATTATTTGGGTGGTATGATTCACTGTTTATGACCCGACCCATTGTTACTTCGGTAACATTGAAAGGGCTCTTCAAAAAACAGTTAGGTTTTAGGCTAGGTAGTTTTAGCGATTTTCGACAGGAACTTGCATTTTGTATAGCTTGTTGGACGCATCGCCGCCCTGATATTTTTGTGAATTTGAAATAAACTATTTTTATTGCCGAAAGTCTAGCGTTTTCTTACATACATGTTTATATATGTCTTATAGCATAAGATGGTCGTTTATCAAAAAAATGAAGTGACTTTGACCAACGTAAAGATTGTACCCGTTTTCTTTGTTATCCGAGAACGTTTAGAAGCTGTGAAACGTTATTTAACATCCTTCTCGCTAGATTTGTCCAAATATGTAAGGAACGACGGTATATTCATAAATGATGAAATCGTACCGATTTTATTACACCTTTACACTGAATTGACCCCTAAAGATCTGGTTCCCGGCATCGACTTGAGCGGTAACAATGGCGAGAATAAACGATTCTTTTCCTTTCGATTGGCCAGTACGTTGTACCAAATATGGCGTAAATGTCTACAACTAGAACTTGCGACGCCGTGGGAAAAACAATTAAAACTCAATCTCGTTCAGCACATGTGGAATTTTAATCAAGAATGCGTTTCGTCTGAAGAAAGAAATAGACAATGTGTCAAGTTTACGTTTAAATCATATAGGGTTCCTAGTAACATATGGAAAATGGACGATATATCAGCAGCAATTTTTCTCATTCGGTTTCTACTCAGTTTGCCTACTAAAGTAAAGTTGCCATTGAACGTTGATAATGTCGAAACAAGAGTGGCTTTTATATTGCAGTTGTTTAAAAAACGCGATCTGGATACTTTGAGGGGCGATTGCGTGGAATGGAAAATCAATCGCTATAAAAGTCGAAACAAAACGGTAAATCAATCAGAAAACATTAACACAAGTTTACTCGAATCAGATATACCGACAGAACGCACCGATATACCGACAGAAGGTCCCGATATATTGACAGAAGGTCCCGATATATTGACAGAAGGTCCCGATATAGCGCAAAGGATAGATACTTTGAATAAGAAATTACTTTCAAGTATTCACGACTTTGAACTAGGAGAAATTGTGAACAATTTACTAACGGAGGAGAATCATGAGTAAGAGAAATATTAATGAAGCTTCGGACTTGGAAGAAGTTAGCGGCGAATCGATGTCTCTGTGGCAGACGCAACTAGGACAATCAACAACAACCCCGTCACGCAGCAGTGAACAACAATCTGAAAACGAAGAGGAAGAGCAAATTCGCTTAAACGAAAACGGGAATAGTAATATTCTCGTTTCGGCGCCCGTAGAAGATACCAACAAGATTGAACGTGATTTTTTTGCCATGAAAAGGGAACAACTATTCTCCGATGTCCCTGTCATGGGTATAGGGCCTACTGGTCCCGATCAAATCACTACCGCCGTTACGCTGGCGGGGGCTCTAAAATATTTCGGTGTCGAAGAAGCTTCAGACATGGTCAACTTTATTAGCGATGAAACGTATGAAGAGACTAAATACATACCCCGAGAAGAGCGTATTAAGCAACTGGTCAACGATAAGGCTTACCGACGTTTTCGCGAACAATTATGCGATTTCGTACATGTGATACTAGGTTCTTGCTCAAATAACACGGCCAGCAACTTGGTGGAATATATTAGCTTGCGGGGTCGATACCTAGGTCTAGACCAAGTGGCCGGTGAGTCCCATGTGAATGCCATTATCAGTTTTGCTGGTATCGAGGAGATAAAATTGACATCGCAACGAAGGTTTCAATCGTTACGCGACCCGATGATCAACAAGGAAGCGGTCCGTCAATTTTTGTCCAGCAATAACGTGAATACGAAAGATATACCTATTTATCGAATCGTAATGGCACAAAAGGCGAGCAAATTCTCCGTCGATTGGGAGCCATCCGAAAATCTGGTCGCAAAGTCGACGAGTCCACTAAAACAACCAGAATGTCCTGACGTTCTATATTTAGCGATTACTTCCAGAAATGGGCTATTGAACACGCAAACTAAATTTGTTCGCAACGAAAACGGACAGAAGGAAAAGAAAGCGTACGTTTTAATGGAGGCTTTCCTTGTTGCACAATTTCGAATCAAACCGAAAACAGCGTCAAAAGTTGTCGTCAGAAAACGTTGAGGAAGAAAGCTTGACATTTCTGTCATTACCACCGTCGCCAGGGATATTGATCATTGAACGGAAAAAAAACTAAGCGGTGGTCATCTTGGTTTTTTAGGCTAGCGAATTTATATAATTGTAACGTTGATATGTATGTACACTAAAGGGTTTCTTTGTTATATTCTTGGCTTTTATTGCGCGATAAAGGTTTTCGATGATTGAATTGTGAATTTCATTATTGCCAAATCGAACATAAGCACATAACCAAATTAAAGGCGCTACAAGCAGTACTAGGGGTTTGGCGAAAAATATAGTCAACGCTATGACGGTAATCAAAATGAACAAAATGATCACCGTCAGGCATTGACGAGCCTGTAGTGTCTCCGTGTAACTAGTTAAATCGGTCTTTTGCATAAGATGAGAGAAAATTTCATAACGGGTCATCCACTCGTCGGTATTTCGCACAATGTCCCTATCCCAGTCGTAACGTTGTCCAATCGAATTTGACGTTCTGGCATTTAAATATTCACTTAGACATGAAATTTGAAAAAGGGTCTGGGTATGGTAGAGACGAGGCCTTTTGATTGAACCACTATCGGTACGACGTGCAATCGTATCCGAACCTGACGTGTTGGAACTTTTGTAACGAGAGTGGGCGTACGAAAACTGAGACTTGAGTTCGGGCATTGGTGTGGTTGTCGTATTATCGTTAAAGTTTTCATTGAGCACGAATTTCGAAAAGAAACTGGGATCTATTTCGCAGTTTGGATCGCCAGTTTTGTAACGTGTAACTATTGCCTGTTCTCGTAATATTTCTAAAATCTGGGAATCGATCTGATTTTTAAGACCAAGCGGATCCCAACCTAACATGACCGCTAAATCGAGGAAAAGCGCAATATCGGCAACGACACCAATTACAGTTGAGCTGACGGCAGCCATCCTGGTCAGCATTAAAGTGAACTTTGTAGTAGACTTTACGATCAAATATGAGGCAATATGTCCCATTTCGTGACTGGCTATTGTGTCAATGATACGAGCCGAATTAGATGCCAGTACTTGACTCATATTCGAAAAAACTTTACTCAATATCTCCTTGAACTCGGGACCTAGTTTCTGACTGAGCAAATGCCAGGAATAATCGACCCCGACTTGTACGTAAAAATCCTTTTGTACAAGCATTTGCATTATGACAGAAGCGATACGACTGAATCGATCTCCTATCGAATCCCAGTCGAAAGATGACGAGAGATTTTGTTTTGTGGCTCGGGTTTCACGGACGGGACGACGACGACGATGATTTGTTTTCGCAATTTCACCTATGGGTTCTAGTAATCGAAGATATTCAGTTCGGGACGAGGAACGATTAGTCGTATATTCGACGGAATCGTAAAATAGAAATCGTTCCACAATGCCCGATGAATTATGAAATAGAAAATGGCCCCGTTTTTCTTGGGACAACATGGCAGGCGTAAACCCCAAATCGCTCAATAGTACGTCGGGCTTAATCATTTTGAATGAATCGTTAATATGTCTTTTCCAAACATGTTTGTCTAGCATATAGGCGGGTAGGGATTTCAAATCGGGTTCGAGCGACACCTGATCTCGTGTACCGGCGTTAGGACTGGCGGCCTGGTCTATGAATTTAATCAAACTTTGCCCCAAAAACGTATAACCGAGTACTTCGCTCCACCACGGCTCTTCGCAATCGTCGCCTTTTAACTCTTGGAAATACGCGTCGCAATAATATTTGTTTATGCGGCCTTTAATAGTTGGAATATTGTACGTATCTGCCTCGTACGATACGTCGAACCCTGTAGCTAAAGTGTTGACACGACGCACGTATTTAGTACTTGCCCTGATCGTAGGATTGGTCATCCAAGCGTGAATGGCGCTCGACACCCAATAACATTTGCCATTGTGATACTGTGTCTGCAACGAATGAACGCCGGTACTGGTAGACGGTATGTCGTTACGAAAGAAACATGCCGGCTCGCAGGCCGTCCATGTGGTGTCGCCCGATCGAAAAGCGAAAGGTGCATCCTTGACCGTGCAGTCGAATTTTTGGCCACTAGGATTGCAACTAATTTTCGTGCAGCCCGTTTTAGTCCAAGTCCAATCTACCCAAATTGCCCAATCAGCAAACTTTTTTTCGTAAACGTAATCCTGAGGTGAGATGGCCGGTCGGATCACTATATCGCACCAACTGAAAATTTCAGGGTATTTGTTTGCCATTTTCTCGGCCATAAAAAGCTTTTGACGTTGTGTCGCATACGTGGACATGTCCAAATAATCGGCATTTTGTGGTACTATTTCGTTGGTGTCGTTTTTTTCCATCGGATGGCATCTTAAAAAATTACATATCCCATAACGGAAACGAATCGCTAAAGAGTCCTTTATAGGTTCCACTTATTTTGGCCTGCTTGGTGCGTGCCATTTCTTTTACTCGCTCACCGACCGAAGACACGATAGAATTTGAAAAGTACCCACAGCCATTGACAAAGACTTTCAGACCGTGCTCGTCGCAAATATCAATGGAAGGTTTACCATCTAAACACATACCCGTGCCCGATTTGTTTACATAATATAAGCCGAGAAATTCGATGCCCGCATCGCAATCGTTGGACGCATTTTCGATCCAACCCGGCGAAATTTTTTCGATTATCAATTGTTCAGTCCAAACGCCGTTATGATTATTGTTCAGTATTGATGCGGTATCTGAAGGCACGTTCAAGTATTTCGCATCGATAATGAAACGTTGTGTGCCGAAATAAAAAAGAACTCCGTCATATTTCACACCGTCGGTGTTGTAGTAATGTGTCCTGTCGGACTCGAATGAGGCAAACGAATCGTAGGGAATTAATCTTGGCAACGCGTCGCCGTTACCAGTAATATTGGACGAAATTGCGGGATCGGCACGCAGAAATTGTAACATTTCTCCTTTTGGTGGAATTATATCGTACTCTTTACATGACCCCTTTTCGAGATATTTGTCTGGCGTCCAATAATATAGAGTCTTACCAGTCCCGTCTTCATGTACGAGCTTACGCGTTAAAATAGTGGAGCACGTGACTTTGACAATATTGCCATCAACGCAAGCCGTTTGTCCAACGGGAACTGTTTTTGGCGTAACTTGTAACGTTTCCAAATATTCGACAACAAACGCAGTTGAGCCTGTGCATTTGTAAAGGCAATTGATACGGGAGGCATCGACTCCTAGCGGACAAGTAATCTTTGTGCCTTCCAACTGGCCCCTACAGAGAAAGTATGAATGATCATCGTTAGGTACGCGAAAATTGTCCGCTAGAACAAATTTTTGTGACCCTCCTCCTACGGATTGAAACGTTTTATTGAAACACGTAGGATTGATGCAACGTAAACCATTGAAAACAGGACTTGCTTCGGGACACGATGCATGCACTACAACGCCATTTTGGCATTGATAATATTTCGTACTGTTTTTCACGTCCGGCCAAATATAATTATCGCTTTTCATTTCACATTCGCTATATTCGCGACACGCCACCAGTTGCAAATCGAATTTCTTATTTTGGCAAAGAACCAGTGTCGGGTTGGCTCCCTGTTCTAAACATACCCAGTACCCGTACTGATAAATGTTTGATAAGCCTCCTCCAGTTTCCGTTGTTTTATAAAAATGGGCAAACTCGTCTTGCCTAATTGGAACGTTACCTTTCTGTTTACAGTACGGTTTCGATACAATGCCGTTGTCGACTAGTTCCAAGTTCATATCCAAGTTAAATTCCATAAACAGTTGACGTTCATGAGTAAGAGTATCGGTGCGATATAATTGTGTACCTTCAAAGTCGTACGTAAAAGATTGGGCTCGCCATCTTCCGTGCTCGTAAATTATGCTATTGCCCGGTTCTAGGCTGAACGAATAAAGTACGACGTCCCAATCGATTTCACCGCTGATTGAAGAATACGGAAAAACTTTTACTGTGCCAACATTGGTGACGGCGGGTATCGTCGTTAATTGTGCGTCTTCCGCAATGCCCATCATAAACGTTTGCAAAGTTTTATCGTCCATTTGTCGTGTCGGAATTAGCATATAAATGGACGCAAATAAAATTATGAGAACGAGTATTAACCACATAAGCAGGTCATTATAATTGGTGCTCCTTGAAACTAACTACGTTCTACTATGGCGTCTCCGAGTTGCATGGGTCCGCAGAAGAAAATAAGCATAAACGTCGATACGAGCAAAACGCCGAGGCTGCTTTCTTCGGGCGCCGCTTATCAGCTAAAAGTATTTCAGGCAGCTAGTTCCTTTGCCACCGAAAATAGTCACCTTCAGATGCGCTGGTTTTTCAATTGTAAAGGAGAAATTGTTATAGATTCGTTGGTGCGCGTCCCTTCCGACCAATCGCTCGTATTGTACGATGGGAAAAAGAACGAGCAGTACGACGAAGACAACGAAATTACGGCTAAACGTTCACGTCTTTCAAAACAACTACCTCTCCAAAACGCGAGCATTTCACGACAATTGCAAGAATTGAAAATCGAGGTGTACTCCGATTTGGAATATCATTCATCTAACGATGATTGGTCTATCGTGATCGATCGCGACATGTTTTCGGTCAAAGGAAAAAGCCTAATTGAGAAATTGACGATGAAATTCAACGCATCTCTGGAATCTGATCGATTTTACCGCATTTCTTTGCGACGATTTTCGAACGTTGTCGTCAACAAGGGTCGCTGTGCTCTACAAAGACCAAAGCGAGCATTCGTAATTAAAACCGATAAACACGAATCGGTAGATGAATGTTTATCACCCAACGAAGATCAACAGAATATCGTCAAAGAAATTGAAAACGTTCTCGATCGCTTGTCGTCAACGACCGATTCGAAAGCCAGTTCGAAATCCAGTTCATATGCCGATTCGAATGTTATATTGGTAAACAGCGTAGCGGGATCGGGAAAGACGACCATGTTGTATTTTCTTCGACATAGGAAAATTCTCTATTTGGCGACATCGAAAAAATTAGTTGCTGAGGGAAGTGAGTACGGTGTTGAGGCGCAAACGATTTGCAAATTTTTTATGAAAGCTTTCGGTTGGCGTTTCGATGAGTACGTCGAGGCAGTGGAAGAACTGACCAGTGGTGACAGTTGGGAAAAATCGTTTGAAGAAAACCATTACGACGGTATTAAAGAAAGATACGACATTATCTTTATAGATGAAGTATCTTTGATTCAATCGACTTTACTACGTGAGCTTACACGAATCGCCGGACGGCATACTTTAGTTGTCACGCTAGTCGGCGACGTCAATCAATTATCTGCCATCGGAGCCGACGAACACGATCTGTATAAATGTCTTAGTTACGTGGACAGAGTATTTTTTATCAAGCAACATATGCGCTCAAAATGCGATCCACGATTGACGGGATTGTTGAGACAGTTCGAAGCTGGCGATGCTGTAAATTTCGACACGTTGAAGACGCTGCAAAAGTCCGAAATCGGCTTAAGGCAGCTTTTCAACTATGATGGATCTTTTCGAGAGTTTCGATTCATTTCCAAAAATAACAGCAACGTCGTTTTACTGAATATGGCATTACTTAAACTGAGATACATTCTATTTGAAACCGAAACTTATTTTGAAAGATGCCATTTAGTGACGATGAAACCGGGCAAAGTTGACGAAGACCTCGTTAACGAAAACGATATCACGGTGGCGCTCCAGGTAGGTGCGCCGTACGTTTGTTTGGCGGACACTTGTAAACCCAAAGGGACCAGATTTCGTTTGAAAACAATCAACAGAGGCGAAGACGGATTGGTAATGTCCGTGGACGTCGAGCATGACGACGGAACAATTTTAACTTTGTATCGGAGGATGCACGAATACACGCTGTATGGTCGGGAACATTCCCGCGTAGGGTTTCCCTTGCTGGCAGACTTGGCCGTGTCAGTACACCGTTGCCAAGGTAGTACATTCAAAGGGACCGTGTACATCGAAATGAACAAAATGTCCCGATGCGAGGCCTACGTATGCCTATCTCGGGCGACACACTTGCGAAATATTCAACTTTTGTGATCGCCCAAACTATAAAACTGGGCCGCGCTTGAGACAGAATTCGTTCAACTATAGTGGGATTTTCTGGGTTTTTGATGCCCAAAATATAAAATTGGGCTGCTTCAATGACATCGTACGATAACGTGAACGGGTTCCTAGTTCCAAGCGATGACGAGTTCCTTATGATGAATGATTCCTACGCAAAAAGATTACGAACGTTCGAAGATTGGCCTTTGCGATCGTTTTTAGCGCCTCATATTTTAGCGGAATGTGGATTTTATTACACCGATTATATGGATCGAGTCGAATGTTCCGCGTGTTCAATACGGCTACAGGACTGGGAAGAAAGCGACGCCGCCAACGTCTGGTTGATACACGTTAAAGCGAATCCATTATGTAACCATTTATTATGCTACAAAGGACTTGAGTGGATCAGAGAGCAAATAAGTCGCCCGACGCCCGTATCGTTCAGGCACGATTGTAGAGGGAACAATTACGATGAGATGTTCGACTTTAACTATTGTAGCAGCGATTTGAAAGTGTACGAGTTTTCACCTGTATGCGTCAGATGCCAACGCAACTATTTGAGATGCCGTTTCCTACCGTGTGGACACGAACCTTGTTGTATCTATTGTAGTCCTAATGTACGATGTTGTCCTGTATGTAAATGCCCAATTAGCTTTAAAATAAATGTTACCGAATCGTTGGAGAACGCATTAACGAAGTAGCCGTTCCGTTTTTTTTCTGTTTGTCAATAGATCTCAATGCCCAAATAAAATACCAACGTGTTTTCTTTTACCCTTGCTCCTTGAGCGTGTTATACTGATACCATTTCAAATCAGGTCAGCATGACCAAAGTTAGAGGTGCACAATAGCTGAAAATAGCCGAAAATTAAATGTTGTACATCAAATAAAAACGACAGGTATTACTAGCTCAACTCAACTTTAGTGACAATATAGTATACAATCGTCTGATTATTCGGATATAATACTAGCGCAAATTGTACATTTGAAATCCAGCGTGCTATACATGGTTTGTAAGTAGGCTCTTGCTTCTCCGTTCGTACACGTACGGCAGAAATCAAATACGCACGTACTCAAAAAGTTATGAACGTGGTATTTAATCATCAGGCCGCATAAACGCTTCGGTGAAAAGTCTCTCTTGTCGTCGTAAAAAGTATTGATTGAACATTTAGCTCGTAAAACGTTTAAAATTAGACCCAATTGATCTGCATATGCTTGTTTGGATTCGTTCGGCAAAAACTTTCTGGTTGTTAGTTCATCTACGAACAGCATAGGCATCGAAAGATTTTTGTATGGTCCCCAACCGTTTGCTAAATCGTTGACGAATAAATAGTTCATCAACTCTTTGAACAATTCCAAATACCCACTGCACAAACAGTGAAGAGGCCAATTTCTTCGCACAAGTAATAGTCTATTTGTCACTTCCGGCCTGATCAACTTCAACATGTGCAGAAGCGGAGATATTCCATTCATAACTGGCAGAAAGTCCAGGTACGCTATCATTTGCTCCGGCACGAACACTTGCAACTGTATGAAATTCTCTTGATCTTTTCGGAAGGTGGGATAAAGCCCCAATTTGCAGCCTACCACGTAAACCATATTAAATGGACCGTGCTAATACAATGATACCTACAGTGGATACCTGAGGGCTATTTAAACCAATAATCAGCGACCACAAATATGTGCAAAACGTTTAGAAATTTAGTTTATGTTGCAGTAAAGGTACTATTTGGGGTCGGTTTAACGGTAACTGCTCTAGATCGGATTTATAATGTCAACGTGGTATCCGAAACATAGGTACCGCTTCAAGTTTTTTGTAAGGTGAATTCGCATAATGTTTTTCTTCACATTGTTCATCGTTCTTTTACTCGTGGGCTTAGTTTCACTGCAAATGTGTTATTTCGTAGATACTCGTAGGGGTTTCCGGCGAGCACGAATCTCTTATACGCCCCGATATATTCCCAGCTCGGATGTTGATTACATGCTTGCCCTTTTCAATTTGCAAAATCAGAGTTCAAAGTATATTAACCTCTTTTATTCCTATATTCGACATCCGACATCGTAATCTCAGAGCGTAATATAAACCTGCTGACGGGGCATTAGACAGTAGTCGCCAGAAAAGGAGACGTTGCACCGTCGGACGATGCTATATTACACCGTAATCTCAGATCGTAATATAAACCTGCTGACGGGGCATTAGACAGTAATCGCCAGAAAAGGAGACGTTGCACCGTCGGCCGTTGATCGTTGATCGTCACAAGGAAATTTGATATGGACAGTAGCAAAAAGGCCAATGCACTTGCGATGCTGACGAATGTAAAACGGCCTTTTTGCTACTGTCCGTAAACTACAAAGAATATGTATGCCTATGGTCAGGAAATCAAACAACTAAAGCTGAATAAAACCTTTATTAATTACTTATAGCATTCAAACACTGATAGAGGATGACCCTGGTTGTTGTTTTTCCAATCTCGGTATAGGGTAAACGATTGTCCTGAGGATCTTCGCTCTCCGATTTACGATCGCGGTTGTTTGCTATTCGGCGGTAAATGTTCATCGTCAAGGTATTGGGACAATTTACGTTTCGGGGCAGCCATATAATTGAAAATTACCGATTTGCCACAACATTTAGTCCATTCGAATATCATCTGCAACGAATAGGGCAGTTGAATAGTGCCTTGGGTCGAATTGTAATGCTCCGTCGATTTCTGATATAAGGAATTGGGTATGAGACTGGCGAGCGTTTTAGCTGTATTTTTATCGATACGCATCGGATTGCCCGTCTCTGAGCTCTGAAAATTATCCCAAGGAAATTCGTTGAGCAACTTGAAACGAACGTAGCCCCCGGTACCGATATAGGTGCCATTATGAAAGACACGTTCGGCCGTTTCCATTTGTTCCGTGATGCATTCGAGCGAACCTTTGGCAACAAGCGAGCCAGGATTTATCGTTACGTCTACTCGTCGGCCGTTCTCTCTTAGCAAGTTACGGAAATCGGCATACTCGATCATTCCTTTATTGCCGTGACAATTGACGATTTTCGCGTTATACCTGGGATTGACGTAATGAATTAAAACGATGACGACAAACGTTTATGAAACCGTTTAAAATCAATCTCGACATCGTCAAAAGGGACGTCGTGCAAAAGCTCAAGATAAATTTCGTAACGATATGGGGGCGCGTTACGGTTGCTCTCTACGATCGTAAATTTTTTACTCTCGACCTTCAATGGAGACGCACTCAATAAATAGCCAAAGTAGATTTTATGCCCGATCGTTGGAATAAACCATATTTTCCTATCTGGAATAAAGGTAATCTTTTGATTGAGCGTGTCCTTCTTCAGGTCGCAGGTAAACTTTGTCGTTAGTCGAACATTGAAATCCACATGGTCGCCGACCACATATCCATCTTCCACGTTTCGGTTCTCGAAATCGTAGAAAACTGCAAAGAGCCTAAGCTCCTTATCGTAGCTGCCTTGCGTTTGTTCGTGCGCTGTGGTCGATGAAAACTTACACATAGGCGCAATAAACTGTCTCTTTATCGCCGTGACAGATACGTGTAGTTTTGACAGTTCGGTATTCCAAAAGTATGGAAACTGCAAACGAATAGACGTCGCAGTTCTCGAAAAAATAATACGGAACAAATTGGAATTTGATCTCACTGTAGTTGGTTAAAATATGGCGTCGACACCATCCCAACGGTGGATCGTAACGTTACTTTTAGACATCAATGGATGACGGCTTAAAGTCATTTTACTACACGAACACGATTCGAGTTCGTTAACGGTCAGTGGGAATAATAGAGATCCGCTTTGTAGGCGAATATGATAAAAAAATTCACCTAGCTGTACAACGACGCATTGCGGATTAAACGACTTTAACTTGAAATAGAAATCCTCAAAGGTGAGAGACACGCGGAACACAGTCAGGACGGAATTGAATACGATTTGCCATCTGCCGTTCTCGTCGTACAATGGTAATAGTTTCATCCACAATTTGGCGCATTCCCGGTCGGAACAAAAAACGATGTGCGTACTGTAAACCAAATTCATTCGTTTTCCGGCCGAGGAAATGTTTCCAATATTCGTATTGGCCAAGATGCGTTCGTGGTTTTGAGGTATAAACATGGTCGAGTTGCGTTTATTGTTCTGAGACGAGCATCGTTTTACTCGATTAAACGGCGCTCTCATAAAGTAGGATTTTTCGAATAATGTTTGCATGCCCATCGGCGTCGTCCCATCCTTACCGCTTTGTTTTCTAAACGTACCCGCGCCAGTTACTTTAATAGAGTCCAAAATATTTTTCGATATCTCTCTTTGCGATTTCGTTTGAATCTGATTGGTCTTTGAAATGAGAAAAGCCATGTTGCCGGTACGGATGATTGTGCGAAAATCCTTCACCTGAGTTAATCCCAATTTTTCAATCCGAAACCGTAACTGCGAAAACCAAAGTTTAAGCAAGTACGGATATGTGATGACAAACTTGTTGTCCATTTCATCGATGTTTAGATTCTCGAGCCGAACAGCATTGAAGAATTCCGTCCATTTTTCCGCATTATTCTCGATGAGCGTAGGACAGTCCCAGCCCAGACTTTTCGTGAATGGATCCGTTAGTGAAGCGACATCCAAGGGATGCTCGTAGGCGTTCGGAAAACGACACCAAATCGTCCCGTCCGAAGACTGCAATAGCATGTAGCCGTCGGAGCTGTCGCCATAGTAAAACGCTCTCGGTTCCATGCTTATTTTCCCGTTTAGGTTGTATTTGTACAAATGAATTTGTTTGACGTTGTTGCACAAAAAATACGGCACGTGACAATAATCTCGATCCTTCATCGAGCCAATAAATCCTTGTCGTATATCGGCCGGTGAATATGTATCTAGAACGCTTCCGATCACCACGTACAATATTTTGCAGAAATGATGTTCACCGATGTTAAAACAGCACATGTACGGTTCGGGTCCGAAAAACATTTGCTCAACGTCAATCGTGATATCGTTACAGATAAAGGCGCCAATTTCTCCGTACAATTTGTCAATCATATTGATAAACTGGATTTCGTGCCATTGCCGAGAACGTATTGTGTCGAGAACATTCTTAAGCGCACCAATGGAACTCTCGTCAGAGGAGAAGCACCCTGAGCGATTGGAAAACACTTCCTCTTTCAAAGGACAGCTGTCGCTCGCCCCGATAGATGGTTCTAAACTTGCCAAATTATCCACCTCCATACTAGATACCTGGCCAACGATTGTACCAAACTACAGTCAAATTTTACGTCGTTCTTTATCTGACCGAGACGGGTACCTTTCGTCCGCCATTTATATAGGGCTATTTAACGCACTACCAATACGGCATGTGCAAGATCAAAAACTGGATGCTCGATACATTGTGCAAACTTTTCCATCGAAGCGGCTCTGAGCGCCTTAGCGGTCGAGAATAACGACGAAGAAAAACATACGCTATTGAAGCAAGCTTGGAAATTGGCGTTCAACGACAAAGGTGTCGGTGGCCGGGAAAGCGACATAGATGTTATACAAAGGAAAGAACTCGTCATGGTCCAGGAAATTGAAAAAATAAACGAATGGCGAGAATGGAACCGGGAAAATGAAAGTCGGCAAGAAAATGTGGGCGTCGGGTCGCGTCGGTGATCAACAAATATTGCAATACGAAAGTTACATACGTCTATTACAAGACTACTACCAATTCACATTTCGTTTTTTACCCTTCGCAAAGGGCGTGACGAGTTTTCAGGAAGGCATTTCGCAGTTATATTGGTTATATCTACACATCACCTTGGCCTTGGTAAAGATTAATCGGAGTGGTGAGCAAGAATTTATCAAATTGTTGCAGCACTTTGATTGGTATTTACTATGTGGTACGTGTAGTTACGAATACAAACAGCACGCCGGTGATTTAATGCGTGCCTTGGTCGTTTTAAAAGTTATCGAGGACGGCGCCAGCGAAACACAACCTCAGCTGGCGCCCGATGCCGAAAGAATTCTCATTATTTACCATAACAGTGTCTCTTTACGCACTCGTAACATTGCTTTGCCACACGACCAAATCGTCGATTATTTAAATGCGTATCGTGACATTGCCGTTACCCATTACAAATACCAACTAACTGCCGTTGTCAATACACAAATCCCAATTACCTGTCGACAATCAGATGCAATGAATTTGATATTAACTTGGGGTCGACGCGACGATACGTTTAATATCATAACATCGATTATTCGAAATCAATAGAGCTTGAAAAATAGCGACCATGATCATGCCGGAAACTATCAACATCTTTAGATTGTTATTCCAACTGAGTATAAAGCCCAACCATAAAGTTACAGAAAATACGATCATCACAAACGAGGCATACTGATTTTGAGTCAATATAAAACCACAATCTTTTAATGCCGTACGAAAATTTTCACCTTGTCGAGCTGTGACATCCCATAAACGCCGATTACTTGTTGCCTTCTCTGTATTCTTATCCATATAAGTACTTATACTATAATGCTCGTGGACACGGCGAATTTGAAATGGATCAACTATATGCGTCGTGATTACTCGCCACGATTGCAAATTATACTAACGTACTTTTTCACTCTATTTTTCGTATCCCTGCTAGTATTATGGGAGTCGCCTTAACCCGTCATTTTCGATCTATAGGGTCTGTATAGGGTGTAAAGGATTTATGGGAAAGATAAAGTAAAACGCTGAGCGTAAAAATGACACACGTTTATTCTTTTTTTTTGCGAGCGAGTACCTATTTATTATATATAATGAAAAACCATTGCAAATCATACTTCGAGGACTTTTATTTTTTTTGGCTTTAATGGGCTCAGGTCCTTCAAAACGATTAGGCTGGTCGACAACTTGGGTAACGTTTTTTTAACGAACCAACGGGAATCCTCTTCCACAAACAGAACGCGTTTAATGTCGCTCTGCGGATGGATCGGTAATATTCCAATAATAGAGGACCATAGATTCTCGTAATTGATCCCTCGCGTAGGCAAGTTTTCTATGACGCGAATTGGAAATGGAAACAAGGCTCTCGCGATGCACATCTCCTGAACGTTGACGGATGCCCTGGAACAAATGTAGACGCCGGTAAAATCATTGCGTTCCAACAGTTTACGACGGACAGTACTCCACGAGATGTTTCCATAGGCATAACTAAGATCGATTTTCGTTTGCGCTTGAAAATCCTCTAGAGCCTCGATAATGTCACACATATTCGAATGGGTTTAATATTGTCCACGGGCGGTTCGTTTAAATAGCGTCTCGAAAAAATGCCCGTTTCCTTGTGAGTCTCGTGATTAAAGCTAACCGGCTGGTTATTTAACAGCAAAGGTAGATCGGTAAATTTGCGATTCGGCTGCAACTGATATTCCTTTGCGTTCCGGTATCCACTCTCCGAGATCAGCGAGCTGAATAGGTCTTTGTTGGTACCGTAACGAAGTGGCTTACGCCCCCATTGGTATGTTAGCAAGGCAAACATTAACGATTGAAATGTACTCTGTTTGCCGTTCTCGAACACGAATAATCTAGTGAAGTTTACCACGTAGGAGAGAAAATCTTTAAACAGCTCTCGATTTGATGTAAAATAAAGAGGTGTATGTTGAAGGGTGTTGTAGAATAAGTTCTCATCTTTCTTCAATATCACAAATACCATCAAATCTTCGTTCAGATCCGTACGGGATACAATTAGTTCATCGAGCTCTGTTGAATTTATTTCAAAGTTCAGGGGTTTCGTATATGCGACCGTCGTATATTTGCGATCGTTACCGCTGGAATTGATCGAACTCCTAATCTGACCTCCGAGCCGACCGGTGTGCTTGTTGAGCACTTATTGCTGCGTTTCTTGAAAGATATGTGGAAGGACGTTCAAGAGAAAATAATCGCTATTATTAATCGGTTGCGCAATCTGAAGTAAACGTTTCTTCGTTTCAGGGCCCATTTTGAGTAACTTTTCTATGTCCTGTAGAGTGATCATATCTTGATTGTCGAAAATTGAACGTGTTAAATAAACGCTCAGCTCTGGCCCGAAGCCGTCTAGGTCTATTGAATCGATAACGTCGCAACTTTTCAATACTGGCGATACGGTTTCGTTGGTAGGTTCGTTGACGAAATTCTCATTGTCATTTTTTTCGTTTTCATCAGACTTGTCCAAGGTATAAACGTCGACCCATTTGACGTTCTCCCGCACAATAAGAAACTCGTCAATATGCGGAAAATTGATAATCATAATAGCCACAACGGTATCCAAGTGAAGCACGGACAGCGGAATCTTAAGAACATGAAGCATTTTCGTCGTCTAAAGTTATTTGCTCTGGTTTACAATCACGCTTGTACATTGAAGAAGCTCAAAGACCTGCAACTTATAAAGACCAATCTCCACTACAAACAAATTACTAACGTGCCGGAACCGATCAAGAAAATCAAACTAAACATACTGAAGAAACACGTTTATTTTACAATGGGTACATTAATAAAGTAATAGTATAGGGGTTGATACATTCAAAAGTCAATGTCTTGTTTCACGTCCCATCTGTGATATTCGTAGCCACCAGCATTATTGTCCAAGAACTGGGTTTTGGTAATTCGTTTGGACGCTTCCAAGTACTCCGGCATAGGAGCATTTATCAACAGGTCGTAGAGCTCGGCATCGGCAGTAGAGAGGAGTGTGTACCATTTTGATAGCCGCAGGACGTTGATGTAGTTGGGAATGCTCCTCAGAAATGCTGCGGTCAAGTAATCGCTACCCCTTCGGATTTCGTATTGCAAGGATTTGGGCATTAATTCAATGATCTCGTCCTGGGCAAGATGGGCGGCTAGAAAAACCTTCAGGGGATTGACTGACGATTCGTTCTGCGGCCCCGCATCCTTCAATAGTCCCAATGTCCGTAACCAAGCGGCAGCGTGATATTGTTCGTCTCGCATAATGTACTCGTTGGCTTTGGTGAACTCGGGTAGAAGGTTCTTGTAACGTAGCCAGCAAAACAAAGCGAATGCAAAATTGAACACGATACCTTCCATGGCTGCCCACTTGCTGACATCTACATACGGAGTGCTATCTTTTTCGGGGGCACAATCTAACCATCCAAACAGTTTATGCAAATGTACGTTACCCCACGATTCCAAACGTTCAAATTCAGATACGGTCATCTGAGTCACCACCATTTTCGTATAAACTTCTCGGTGTACAATTTCGATCAACTTTTGTATGGCGCTAAAGAATTGGCGGTCTGGCAAAACGTCGTACATGGTTACATCGCACAGTTTGTTCACTACCAGGTCGTCCGCCCTCATTAGGAACGCCAATGCAATTTTCACGGCCTTCTTCACATTTTCAGGACAATCGTTTTCAATCGAATCCTTGGCAAGATCCACGTCGCCCGCGACCCATAAACACGCAAGATGTTCTCGAACTAATTTCATCAACTTGGCATCATATTCACAATGGAAATAATTTGGTGCCGAATTAGGATTGACGTTGTACAGTTCTTCAAGAGATACGTGAGACATGGTAAACCTGAGAATATTGACCGCGCAAGAATAAACCAAACCCCAATTTATAGTGAATTAGCGAATAAAGATAACGATTTGATATAAAAGGGGGAATCGAGTTGCACGGTACACGGTGTATTATAGCGTTGTCATGGCGTACGAAGAGCTCATTAGAAACACGTTGATTTCGGTTAGTTTCAAGTACCCCAAGTACAAAATATTTGCGGAAGAACTAGCAAATGGCACGGCCGGTAAAGCTGAAAAATGGCATCTTGTCCTCGGATCAATTTCGCAAACGAAAAGTGGTAATGCTTTCTGTAATCGAATCATAACGGATTTGTGGGACACTTTCACCAAGGAAATGTACGTAGATGCAAATGGCCATATTTTTAACGCCCAACTAATGGACGCAATTGCTGCGGATCCGTTCGACTGGAATCTTCTGGGACGGTTTAATGGGACTTTCGAGCAGAAATTCGTCTTCTTGACCAGATATGCATTGCAGTATGAACGGCCCGAATTCATGTATAGACGCGTGGCCCTTTACACGCACAGCTTTGTGTCGGAGAGACTTCATTTCACTGTGGATGAATATTATGATGGTTTAGTGCAACAAGACTTTTCGCCGAGCGGACAAATTCTGCGGCATATCGGTACCAGCTTATCAACAGAATCCTGTGCAGTTTTGCGAGAATTTCGTCAAAAATCATGTACAGAAGACCACCAGACCATCAAACGAAATTTTATGGAACATTTAAGACTCTGTTTATTGAACTACGTAGGACTTGGTATAGAGTTACGAAGTACTGAAAACATCGAGCATTACAAATTTTTGGCGGACTGTATGAGCGCTTCGAACCGCAATATTGTAGCCAATTTCAATCAAAGTATTGCGGACGTACGCGTATTGGAGGTACTGCTTAAATCGAACTCTATGGCGGCCAACGTCGACCATCCATCGAATCATCTTTTTACAATCGGCATACTCGACGATCTCATGATGGCCGTAAGACAAGATACAGCATGGGGAATGTTTGACACCGACGATGAAATTTATTCGAGCGCCGTTTATCGCAAAATGAAAGACGTCCATAGTTTTGCGAAAACCATATCGGCTCGTGAATTGATGAACGTTATTTGTCAGCGAATTCTCGAGAATGGCAAACCTTCGATAATATTTTTGGATCATATGAACAGGTTTAGTCAATTTCCAAACAGTCAAGAACATCCGATTGGAAGCTCTAACCTCTGTACGGAAATTGCGCTGCCCATGAAAGACGACGAATGTGCGACTTGTTGTGTGGGCACCCTTAATGTGAAAAAAATTTGTAAGAAACTACCAATACGGTGTACCGATATCGACTTGGACGCATTAAATACTAAAACCGCTATGCTTGTAGATATATTGAATACCACACAGGCAACAAGCAGTTTCGAATACAGTCGTAAATATCGACCGCTGGCGATTGGCCTGTTGGGGTTTAGCGACACCTTTTCTCCTCACGAGAACAATGTTTACAATGATCTACAAGTCGTAAAAAAATTGGAAATGATTATGGAAGCTGTCTATATCGGCGCAATCGAGCGTAGCTGTGACTGGGGCCAACTATATACCCCGTTTGAGGACTTTGAAAAAAGCTCATGGGCCATAGGAAAGTCGCAAGTAGAACTTAGACAAGGAACGTGGAAACATTTTCGCCCCGAATCGTTACTAGTACTCAAACGAGCTCGAATGGGACTTTACAACTTGACGCTGACGGGCCAGCCTCCGACGGCTTCAATCTCTTTGCTATGCAACTGTTCGCCATCTATCGAAATGCCCGTGACAAACAGCGACAACGAACCAGTTGCCATTAAAATGTTCGGATCTACGCTGCAAATGTTTTTCGACAGCCCATTCAATGCCTTCCGTGACTCTGCACTAGCGGATCAACTAACAATTACCCAAAGCATGTATCTGGATCAGAGTTCATCCACTAACTTGTATGTGCCATCGGCCGATGCCCATCACTTGGCCAACCGACTCGGGAAGCTGTGGAAACGTGGAGTTAAAACTGGGGCCTACTATACCAGAACGCAACAGAATTTGACACGCTCAATGTTAATGACAGAAGCGGATTGTGACCAGTGCAACAACTAAATGGCCACCGTTTCAGCGGCCTCGCGTTCTTTAGATATATTGTATAACTCTTGAGCAATGTAATGGTTTGTAACTCTGCTGGATCTATGATCTAATAAATGTTTTATATCTGAATGTGTTTTCATTGCCTCGTACAGGCGACCAGCTAGTTTGATACGAAATTCGTGGAATTTAGTTCCTCGTTTACTTGGTAAATTAGCACCAAGTAAAAACTGGTTCATTGCACGATACAGCGATGCACGAGAACACTTAAAGTCTACCCAACTGGCGATGATGTCGTTCAACACCTCGTTCTCGCCGTACCAAATGACCAATCCCAAAGAGTTAGTTTTCTGAACTCGAAACGAAAACGATCCTACCTCTCGCAGCATTTCAATTTGGTTTCGAGTGAATTTACTAACGTCTGAAATTCGCTTACCAGTACCGGCGCATAATAAACATATCCTGCAAACGTAACGTATTCGGACATCATCCGAGTTTTGTAATCCAAGCCGTAAATGTTTGAGTAGTGACTCGTACTGGTCTGTTGAGAGCAAATTTCGTTTTCTGATCATTCGACAAACTTAAACATATTATATATTCACAGTCCGATGTCCAAAGGTACGGGTAAAATTTATCACTTCTCAATGCTATTAATTCGATAGGGAAAGGTGATAAATTTTACCCGTACCTGTGGACTTGTGAATATGATATGTATCAATGATGCTATAAACCTAAACGTTGAAATAAAACAACTAGGGGATCATGTACGCATATACAATTTTATTGGTGCTTCAAATGAAAATACATAGTACACACTGCATAAATAATAACCAACAGAAATTACTTGAACGGGATTAGGCAAGGTCCATTTCCTTTTCCTTTTGCGTCTTCTTCATACCGATCGTTTTCAGATAAGTGGTACACCTGATACGATTTAGCCGAGTCGCAACTTGCAATGGTGTTTCACCGGTTTGACTTTTCTGCTTCGAGGGCACATTAAACTCTTCGATGAGCAGTTGGAGAATGTCTGGTCTGTCAAGCACGATAGAAGCAAAAACACTAGAGTCACTTGGTACCACATTTAGTATTTTTGCAAGTTTTCGCACATCGTTGCATTTCCAGCGGCTTCCGATAGCAAGAAGTATAAGGCCCGGTGCTTTTGTTTGTTCGAACGGAATCCACTTTAATAATTTCATGAAGATGTCCAATTTTCTCATCTGGATGGTCATTCTGAATAAGTCCAGGTTAGCACTAGAACTCGCGTAGATATATTGGTATAGTAATAGTTCGATTTTTTTGACGTTGTTTTCACGAAGAGCTTGAGCAAATCGCCATTTGAACATTATTGCCAATTAATGGTGTCAGCTGACGACGGTTCTAGGTTTCAGTTGTCGACTATTGCACACTGATCTCTGCGGTTATTGCTGCGTATCCCATGTTTTATATAAACGCGCGTGGTTGATAAAGTGAGTAATCAGCATTACTTTACATTTGTACATTTGGTTGATGTGGGACAACTCGTATTAACATGAACCACAGCCGCATATAGTACCGTGGCAAGGGCGATCACTATGCAGACTATAAGTACGATTATCCACGCTTGCATTTTGGTCTTATTAGAGTGACTATTGATTCGACATTTATTGTACGACAAAATGGAAGGGTATTGTAAATTGCACAAAGATATCGCTGAACGAACGAAACTGGCCATTGGCAAAAGTTGTTTTATTCAAGATAACGTACACGTTCAATTATCCAATCAACCTATTGGCCCGGAGACCCAAGTTGCCTTCAACGAAGAGGCATTGTGCGACCCTGTTTGGGAATGCCGAAAGCATTTGACCGGCACCGAGACGGCAGCAATTTACCAAATTGACATAGAGTCCCTGGAGCAATTTCGCGAAATATGGCTTTGGTGTAACGATATGGTTCGGGCCGGCTATACGGCCTATTCAATTCTCAGCGCACTGCCCAACGACGACGGACTGCTGGTCGTACATCCGATGAAAATCCAAAGTGAAACTACTTTGGTTCGTGGCATTGTCACGGTGTTTTCTCTGCTAGTTGAACGATTTCGAAACGCGAAAATCAAAGACACTGGGAAAAAGGCGCACTCGTTTCGGCACAATTGTCAGTTTCCCGCTAGGACGGGAGTCATTTATCGTCAACTCTGGGATAATAACGTAGGACATCATATGTTGTGTTGTCAGTTTAAACCTACCTTCGAATGGTTGAACCAATTCAATGAAAGCATGGTTAAAAAATAAAGGCATACTCATTCTCTGAGACTTTGATTTATTTCCAACTCCAGTCGATGATCGTGCAGCTCTAAAACATCCAATTCTCGATCGACCTCTTTGGCGATAATAGAACAACAACTCTTACCGTTGCTTTTCTCGGTTGTGGTACGTAATGTTCGGAATAAAGTCAATGTAGGTCCCGCAAAATTTGTAGGCGCCGTAATTAACTTCCCAATAAATTTCATAGTAACCTGTTTTTGTGTTATGTCAGTATCATGTCCACAATTTCTTGGGTCTGGGATTCGATCATTTCTATTACGCAACTTGGAATTTTCGGTTTGACTAGATCGTAAATTGTTAGCCATTTTACACCCATGAGAGTCCAAATATCGCTCATTAGCCAAACGATCGTGCCCACCGTTAATATACATAACTGTAGGTACATCCTAATCTTAGTTTAAACACATTTGCAAATGATCGTGCCCGTCGACGTGATACATAACTAGACCCGTGTATCCTTGCAGTTTTAAATGAAACACACTTGCGGCACGCAATTAGTAAACGGTTTTCCATTTATGCTGTGCACACTCAACAAGGTCGATAAATTTACGGCTACCTGATCAAAGACAACAACATCGCGGAAATGCGATCCGATTAATTTGTAACCATTACCAACAGGATTTAAGTCGACTACATTGTTCGCACCTAAATGTATGATTTTCTTCAAATTATCATATTGACCATTTAGGACACGACTGTTCACGCTGACTGTATAATTTGTTGAACAATCTACAGCAACGGCCTCCAGTTTAAGTTCCCAATAATTGGTCGGGCTCATGGATGTCGAATTTTGCCAACTTAAGCTCAAGATGAGAGGTATATTGAAACGCAAAGTCATGGAAGTATTTTCGGTTTTAAGGTAAATTGCAGTAGCAACTTGAACCGAGACCGATTTTTCGCTAAGAATTTTATCATCAACAAGGATGATAGGGCGGCACGAAAATATTTCATGCAAAATTTGAGGATTCTGCTGCAGGTTCTGTATGACGACGGCGTGCATATGATATTCGTCTATACCGATGGCAGCAAATACATTTTCCCCATCTCGATATAGGGCTTTGCGCCGACTTCTCCAACCAATACCATTAAACGTATGATTCTGATCAAAATTATGCTGCAAAAAGAGTGACCTTCCGTTATAGCCTAAAAGCGCTGGCGTTAGCGTAAATTGTACACAGTGTTGCAGACTTGGCTTTGGATAGATAAAGCTAAACGCAAAATCATCGGCATTATTATTTTTTGGTAGTAGGTGTATTATATTGTACGAGTATTTGCGACCGGTCAGAAATGTTGTTAGTTGAGCATCAACGAAACAGATCCCCGAGGCAAATTCCCTCAATATTCCTCGACTTGTAAGGAACGGCTTCAAATAAGCGATGGTACGAGCCAAATGGGTTGTATCAAAAATACACAGATAAAGGAATTCGCGCATAGAGAATATATCGGGAAAATGATCTACCGTGACGAAATTGGTTGGGACCGTTAATTGCAATATCCGTTCGTTTTCGTCGTCGTTGTCGTCATTATAATCGTTATCGATGCTAGTTTTACAAATGTTCAATACCGTTTTAGCACGGTCGCAAATGTAAGATTTTATTGTCGACGATGTCGGATTAAACGGGTATAATGTCGGATATATCGTGGGCAAGTTCATTTTGGCAACGTTTGGCGCTTTCAAAATCAAAAGGCAAAGATTTAGTTTATCCTCTTCAGAGGCATCGTACTTTATAACTGCTTTTAGAAACTGATGCGGCCACGAGGCGTTGGAAAGTTGTAAAAATGCTCGAATATACGAATGATCTTCAAGAGCGTTTATTAGACGTTGATCTCTTTCCATACTTAAGTATAGACAACCGCAAATGTTTTTAAAGTTAACGACAATACTGTTGACATTAATCGCTTTCTTGACGATGTGCTTTATTAGTGGGTATTTTAAACCGTTTCCGCGAATCGATCGTCGGATTAAAGAAATAGTACCAAATGAAAAAGCGCTGGACATTGATATCGATTCTAGTAAAATGATTCGCCTAGTAAGGGAATATGTCACTAACAATCCCTTGGATTTTTCGGGGGCGTCCACGATTAGTGATTACTCGTCCTTAATTTTAACATTTACCGCGCACACTGTGCACAATAGACGTTTCAATGTTGCCTTTGTTAAAAACCTAGCTTCGCTCTATCACTCGGAACACGTTCTAAAAGAGAGAATCTTTTTATATACGGCTCTACCCATATTTGCCCTCGCTCAGACTTATGATACTACCGAACTCGTCGACGAATTCAAAACAATGTTCAATTACCTTAAAAACTTTGAATATACCGATTTCGTCGACCAGCTAAGGTTTGGCCTTATCCAAACGACCGCTCTGCATTTGGGTCTGATAGAAAAGGTACAATTCGTCATTTGCATACCGCTTGTAAAGTCATTATATGAGAAACGAATTCACCGAATCGCCTTTCATCGAGATGGAAATTTCGTAAATGGATTTGATGCCATTCCCAGTACAATTTACTGGGCGCGAGCCAGCCTTGACGATAAGACCATAGATCGATTTGTGCACGTTTGTCTATCCCACTTGACTCCGAATGGAGCAATATTGGCCACATACAACAATACACTTTTGACTAAACGTTGCATGTTTTGGGCATCATCTATGGGGGGTGTCTCGCACCCAGGTATCCCTCGGATATCTTTCGATGACTTTACAAATATCTCGGACCCTTTATGTTTGATACCCGTGAAAATTCCTAGCATAAAGCCGGCGTTAAAAAATCCGGTGATGTGGAAAACGAATCCGCGTTCGATACCACATTGACTTCCTCTTTATTCAACGAAACAATGGAAAATTCAGTGCTGGCCTTACCGAATGCGACTGACTCGTTGATAATTCTAAATTCGCGCGGAGAAGCGATTCTTAGTTGGAACGGTTATACGATTCTCTTTTTCACATATCGGCCCACGCTTCAGTACGACGATTTACCCAAGAAGATTGGCGCGTTTCATATTGAACGAAATTCTGAAAAATTGCATAATCCTTCATTCCCAAAGAACACTGCGACGGGCTTAAATCTCGATTACCAATTAAACACTTTTCCTACGGGTTTATTTGGAGCGATTCAACTCGAACCCGATGTTGATGTGTTTTTCGCCAATGTCCAAGGCGCATTAAACCAGACGGGTTGTTATCGAATGATTGCCCGGATCGGTTCTGGAACCTTAGGGTTTTTCAATTACATTCTACCAAATTATTGGGACAAAGATGAAAACGGCGCCAATAAGAAGTCATATACATTTTGGGAAACTTATTCCAAAGAGGACGCCGGATCCTATACGATTCTAGCCAATAATCCATTTACATTTCAGGGATTGCATTTTCTTTGTAACGGAGACGTTCAAGTTCGATCTGTAGCAATGAACAATGTTGACACCGATTATCATGTAACTATTCAAGGTGAATATCAATCGATCCAAAATTTGCCCAACATCGGCGAAATTCTTACGCTTAGCTGGGCAATCGGTTACAAGAAGGTAGATAATTTATCGCGCTATTTAGCCCGTGTCAGCAAAAAAAGTGGAAACTTTAATTTCAATGATGGTTTTCAGGTTCACACCCATTTCGAAACGGTCCCTAGCCAAACCAATGCAAACACATTGCACTTTGCCCCTCATACGATCAACGACACCGATCGAACCCGGATCTTAACGTTCGAAAACTTGAACACCTTCAAAGGGAAAATGTTGATATCCCTGGACGATCCCATAACATCCGTCCAAGGAGCGTCAATAGGTAAAATAGGAACAATACAACAATCAAACGAAATACGATTTGCCATATAATTTTTTATTGGTCATTTTGAGCATACAAACTATGTACAACAACATTTTTATTGGTCATCTTGAGCATTTAAACTATGTACAGCAATATCTAAGTACGTTCTAAAGAGAAATCGGGCAATTTTTCAGCTACAATGGTCATGAGCAAGCAATGAGAACAACTAAATGTATTGTGATTAATGTTAGGTATACACGCGTTAGATGTTACGACTCTCTTGTAGGGCTTGTCGACATTGATCTTGATTAAAGGACCCGTGTACCCTAAAATTTCTCGCACAAAATAGGTTTGAATCTCTGAGTTTAAGATTTGTAAGGCGTTCACGTCGTCACCCTGCAATACCTGCTGGAACATACTGACTAATTCAGACAGTTTTACGGGTGGGTAGCCATTGTTGAACTTGATTTTTCCATTTTGCACACAATAGATCGCGTTCGTGCTCACTTCAAAGGACATTTCCCCCGCGAATCTTCCCCTTTTGCTCATTAGGATTGAGAAATGCGTTGGTACAAGCATTCCATTTTGATCTTTAACCGTATCGTGATGGCAAAAGACCAAGAACGGTTTCGCTGGGTCTGCAACAATTAGATTTTCTTCAGAGATCATGATTTACTTATACCACTCGCGTTCGTTGTTCCAGAGACGCTGAACCTCTCTTTTATCGAAAACGAGATCGTGCGGAATAACACGATTAGCATGTTGCAACAGAGAAACTCCATCATTATCAATTCGATTATTGATTAGGCGCAAAGTTTGCAAGAAATGCGCTACGTTTGCCCAATGATAACTATTTTTCGGTACTTTTACGCTGTTTTCTACAAAACTCTTTAGGAATTGGTCAGCTTTTTCCTGACCCTCTTTCTCTACACGATTAAAAAAACATTCGTCGGACTTGATTTGATGCCTCATCCTTGGAATTTGTTCGTTCAGTTTTATCTCGCTTCCTTTGATATGGAACCAAGTTAGCATCCTGGTTAAAAGGCAATCGTAGGATGCGCCAATTCCGCACGAGCGTTGATTGTAGCCTATCTCATTGATACGCATAATTAGAGGATTTATGTCCAAGCCTCGTAGCCAGCACAACTTTATCAAATACAGAATGCTATCTTTCAAGCGGAAACCGTCGTCCTTGGACACATACGTTTCAACAAATTCCAACCAAACCACGTCGTAGGGCTCGCCGAATAATTCGAACCGTTTTTCGTTGCCATGTAGTTTGTTCATGACGACGGAATACATTTCACCTTTGCAGGGGAAATAATCGATATGGAATGCTGATTCGCACATTATCGAAGCGATACTTAGCAGATGAGAATGGGTTGGGACGATGCGTGGCTCACGATTTCTCATAAGAGGTTGTCGGAATTCATGGTTAATTTCATACATGCTATCAATTCCGCTGAATATTAACAAAACCACCGTATCACCATCCACGTCCATGTGCATTCTTTCAAATAACCACGGCGATACACCAAAGCTCATACCATTGATAATTTCGAGTTGTTGTATTAAATGTATCCCGCCTTCAAACAGAACTGGATCTCGTTTGATTAGCAATTGCGTCGTTGAGGGCAGAACGATTATATCGTTAACTTTTACATGCCACAACTTGAAAATTCGCTTTGCAATAGTAATGGGTACTTGTAATGTCATCGGATGCGAACGAGTTGAGGCTTTAATGTAACCGCGTGCAGTGTTATCCAATGGAAATGAGACAACCGTTTGTATTGTACTATGGCCTCCTTGTAAACTTGCTTTGCACGAACCAATCTTTGTACTCACTTGCATTAAACGTTCGAAATTTTTCTGAGGTGATTTGAAACGATTTCGCGCTCCTATACGATCCTCGTCGGTAGCCAAAAAATACTCCAAGGACTGAACAAACTTCTCGTTCCACGTGAACGGAGGAGGGATAACCACATGATGTCTATTTAGGTATTTATATTTGGTGCTAAGTTGTATCGGTGTCGTCTGATTGTTCAATCGATCTCTGGTCTGCTTTCGTTTATAGACGTATATAAGTTTCCTCACTTGCACTCGATTTAGGCTTTCTACCATGTGGTCCGCTTCAGACAGTGCAAACATTTCGACTAGGACGTCGTCTAACAGAATCGTCGTAAATGATGGAGCGTTCGTGATAGAGTGCAAAAATGCGACCGAGAACAAAATCAAGCAATACCCCTTTCTATACAAAATTACTAATCACTTGAAATGGTTCCCTTCCAAATTTCAATTCGTGCGGTTATATAGTGATCTTTTGCTCGTGGATTTCGATAGGATGGCGTACCCATTAGAGGACAGCTGGTCATGGTTCCTGCTGCATAAAATGGCACACATTTTCAAATGCGAACCGATCTTTCGTGTAGAAAAATCGTTATTCGAAACACGGAAGCAATCAATTACAACTTGGGCGTACCGACAAACGGCCGAAAGGGACGTATTAACGTCTGGAACTTATTGGACGTTTCTCAAAAAAGTTGATGGTGGTCAGCGCTTCCTTTTGCTACCAGTCGAACGTTTATGCGGAGAAGTTGAGCCTGCCATTTCTTACGAAGAACCGATTTTCCTTCTGGCCATCTATCTATGGCTGCGAGTGTTTCCACGTTCGATTTTACTCGACAAAAACATCGAACGGTGCAATTTTAACTATAACATTTGTTATGTGAAAATTATTGCTTGCGACAAACAGTGCGTGTTTAACGTTAAAGGTCTTTTAGCTAGTTACAGTTTAGGCGAACCAAGGCACGGTTATCAAAGCTTCGATGAACTCGTTGTACCGGCTACCTGGCTGAGCATGAACAGACTGTTGAGCAAAATTCCCCACGTCGGTGATAGGATCCAAGCGTTCAACTCAAATTACACCGAGAGAGATAATACTATGATTAAACTTTTGTAAAATGTCAAACTAAACTTTTGTAAAATGTCAAACTCAAATACATTATGCCTTTACCTATAGTTTTTCATTTGTACATGAAACCAATTTTTCGGTTCTCCTCATCGTTTAGTTTTAAGAAACATGAAGTCTGAGGTTGAAGTTACGGAGATCGTGGCTAGCGAAAAAACAAACAACTCAGCCGATGATCAATCAGTAACTTCTGTCCCGTCCTCGAGCCATTCGACAGAGTCGGAGAACACCAATGTCGATGAACCATCTGAGGACGGCCAAGAAAACGTTGATACGCAAATAAATAGCTTGGGTCATCGGCGAAAGAAAAAAAGAAACGTTTGTCGTTGTCGATGCCGCTGTCGTTGCTGTAAAATGTGCAGATTGTGGAAAGTTGCAAAAACGACCTTGTTTCCTATGAAAAAAGTGCTAAGCGAGATGAGCTGTTATCATTAAAATAACCCATGTGTATTTTTTTGTACACTTTTGTACGACATTTTATTTATCAAACACCTTGATCATTGATCTCGATTGTATGTATTTTGCTAAAAGTAAGTCGTTTTCAAACAATACTCTATCTAGTACTCGGTCGACAACAAAAATGGTTCGCTCCCTTTGCATAACAATGGCGAACATCAAGACCAAGCCGTGCACAATAACACTGTAACGAAAATGGCTCCTGTCCAAACTACCTTTAGCGGCTACAAACATATTAGGTCTATTCAAATCCCTCTCTTTGAGAAAGTAGAATATTGACGTAGTGTCGTCCATTACGTTAGGAATTGAAAACTTGCACGAACCTAATTTCGAATGTAAACTGCTCGGTAGCCATGAATAGTTGTTAGCTAACGGCATGTCTCGCGTCATCAGAGCCGGTAAACGTCCGCCAAAATTTCCATTCATCATGCTAATGGTATCGTTAACTAATCCGCGCTGTTTGATCAGGCTCTCTTTCCGTTCTAGCCGTTGACGTTTTTCCACTTGTATTCGCAGCTTTTCCTCTTGTCGTGCCTTACGCTCTTGTTCTAGCCGTTGACGTTTCTCCAATTGTATTCGCAGCTTTTTCTCTTGTTGTTCCTTACGCTCTTGTTCTAGCCGTTGACGTTTCTCCAATTGTATTCGCAGCTTTTCCTCTTGTCGTGCCTTACGCTCCAACGCGGCTTTCTCTTTCGCGAGCTTAACGGCCCGTTTTTTCATTTCTCTATCGTGGATGTGTTGTAGTTTTTGAACGAATTGCTCTTGTTGTTTATCACATTTCCAATCGTTTAAAAGGCTTACAAAATCGTTCACTTTCACCGTTTCATCGATCTCGGCCATATCAGCAAACTGTTTCAAAGTCTCTAATCCGATTGTATGTTACTGTTCGTTGACAAAAAGGGTCCAAGAGATTTATATCTTTATCGAATAGAACGGGCGTTCGAAAAGATAGCTGATCAAGTTCTGACATGAAAATTGCCAATTCGTCCGATTCGAGTTTAGCAATACTCTCTTTAATGTAAAGAAACCAAAATGTTTCGTTTAATGATAGGTCTAGAACAATTACACTTTCATTTATAGTAGCGTTGCCCGTATTACTATGCGAGTAAAGTGTTTTTGTGTGCAGTATCCAATTAATGTTGTTGTACTTTTCAAACAGCTCGAATGGACGAATCATCTTATCATAGCTTGGTTCCAGCATATACGGATGGGCCTGATAAATAAGAGTAATCAATATTAGCTTCCGTGGGTTTCCTATATAAACCGTTCATTTTATCAGTATAACAATTATTCGTGTTCGCGATTAAAACGAGCTTTTTCAATATGAGTGATGTGGAAACGCGGGGTTTTTGGTATTTCAACTTTCCAGAAACATCGCCGCCTGTGAGAGTGTACAACGTTCCTTTGGGAACATCGCTTATTCTGAGTTCGGACAATGATCCTTTACAAATCTCACAATCGCCGTCTGAGAATTCGGACAACGATGCTATGCAAACCTTGCAATTGCCGTCTGAAAATTCGAACAATAATGTGCAAACCTTGCAATCGCCGCCTGTGAGAGTGTACAATATTCCGTTAGAATCATCGCCGACTCTGAGTTCGGACAACGATCTTTTACAAATCTTGCAATCACCGCCTGGAAGTTCGGACGATGATACATCATCAGGTGTTTCCAGTAACCAACAACTACGAAAAATGGATATCGAGGAGTGCGATAATTTTGCTCCAACTCCTGCAATCAAGTACTATTCACTGGAGGGGATTCGACTCAAATCGTTTGCATTATGGCCGATGCTTCTAAAAGAGCTAATCGACCCAATGGTCTTGTGTGGATTCTTTTATACTGGAACCGGAGACAGAGTCCAATGTTTTTTCTGTGGAATAGCAGTAGATCGATGGGTGGCCGATGACGATATATGGGGAGAGCATTTGAAGTATAGTCCGCAATGTTTATATGCCCAGTCAACACAGAAAAAATTCATCATAGCGGAACCGGACAAGTTGCCGTCGTCGAACACATTCGATGTGGTGGAAAATAAACTGCACGAATGTCCAATATGTTCAGCCCTAACGGACACCATGTATGCTTTCATTCCATGTGGCCATGTTGTCTGTTTAATTTGTGAAAGTAAAAGTAAGGATTGTTTTACATGCCGTCACCGAAAGACGACGGCCATGCGAATTTATCTGTAGTCTTGAATGTTGTCAATAAAAATACAAGTTCACCTAAATGTTACAATAGTTCATGTAGTTTTAATGGTATTACCTCCTTTAATAAAAGGCATTACTGTAAGACGTGCTTGTTGCAAATAGTTGGTCGAAATAGCTTGAGAGGTTTAATAGCAGATATATTGAATCGGTGAACGTTGTCAATAAAAATACAAGTACACCTAAATCGTAAAATAGTTTATGTAGTTTCAATGGTATTACCTCCTTCAATAAAAGACCTGTGAGACGTGCTTGTTGCAAATAGTTGGTCCAACAAGTAGCTTGAGAGGTTTAATAGCAGACATATTGTATCGGTGAAGTTTTGACCATAAGACAAAATGCTAGACCTTTCTGAAGATTCTGATGAGGACAATAGGCCAATTATTTTTATTGGTCATGACAATCTTTATGTGGTATGGTGCGGATGGAATTTCACCCGTGCTGAATGGTTATGGTTTAAATACAATCAACTACTTCATATGCCCAACGACGATAATAGCTGTGACCAATACTTAAACTAACACCTGGGTGTAAATAAAAAGCAATGATATATCAAAGACAACGTTTATTTTTTTTTCAATAATCATCATCGCCATTTGGTTCGTCGTCCTCATCTTCGTCGGAATCTTTGTCTTCGTCTTCGTACCGTTTTTGACTATTCCGCTGGTCGCTATCTTCGTCGACATTTTCCGTTTCATGTTCATCAAATAAATCCTTCATCAATTGCTTGGTTTCATCTAACTTTTGCGGTCTGGTTTTTTCCACGTAAAATCCATTACGAGGACTGCACAATATAATACTACTACCGTTAGAGCTATCGATAGTATCCTTTGTTGGATCTTTATTACCCAGATAGGGTTTATATCCGGTACTGGTAATGTCCATCAATTTAATATCCTCCTCTTCTTGTTTGTCACCCCTCGAACGTTTTACGGACGCAAATAGAGCTATACCCTCGTCACCCTCCTCACGTGTACGTTTCGTAATTTTGGGAAGGGACCTTTCCAAATCCGAAAGACGAATAACTTGCTCAATTTTGTTCTTGGCCAGAACAATTTTCAAATTTCGTCGACTGAACCGACCATCAAAACGGTTCACTTCCACGGCGTCTTCGGGCTTACGAATGAGTTGGCTATTCACCAACGATTCAATCTTGTTCCAAATCGATTTACCATTAATAAAATCGATAATTTCATCGGTTGAGCGCGTCAGTTCCCATACGACTTGTATCATGATCCACAAGAACGGTGGCTTTCTTTTACTCATTTTAATTTTGAGTTCTTGACTCATCAAATTCGTCTCGTAAGTGAAGTCGCGACAGGTTATGCCGCTATCGCCCTCCGCCTTCAAACCACCGCTGGGCGTGAACGAGTTGAATTTTAAGATGAAATCCAACATGGTCATCAGGTACTCATTATCGTAGAGAAATTTGGCATTCTGTCGTACACAGGAAATTAAATCCTCCAGAGAGGCATCCAACCCAGACTTCTTGACAGCATTCATTTCTTCAACAGTCAGTTCCTTGTATACAACGGCAGCGTGTTTTCCCTGGTTTGTGCTAGTTTCGGCCTTCACTTTTGGTTTGATGGTAGTGAACTTGCGAATACTCTCCTGCATTTCGGGTGAAATGTCAATATTATCATCCATTAAATGACGTTGTAAACTAGCCATTAGTTTAGCGAGCGTTGGCGGTGGTGTGCTTACAACTTTTGCTTTCGGCTGCAGACCGCTGAACTGGGCCGGTACATCGACGGCTTGAGCTTCAATAGTTTCTGACATTCTTGTTTGTTCTAATGGTCAGCGTTTCGTTCGTTTATATATAGCTAAGGATGCGAGACACGGCATTAATTATCGACGCAATGGTGAAACGGCAAAGCGGTAGCGTTAATCTGTTGCAAGAATACGCTGAGAAACGTGAATTGATGTTTCTTGTGTCCGATTCGCCGCTCGGCGCATTTGATTCAATATTCATTAAACGTAAACTTGACGTACGAAACCTAATTTTTGTTAGTACGTACGAGAGTGACAACGTCGATTTTAAAGCGGACATTAAAATTTGTGCCAATTCGAATCCTTCCATTCTCCTTGGCCTGTTGGACGATTTCTATTTCAAATATATTAGGCCCTATCATACTCTAAGCGGGCCTTTAGATAATGGATGCTTCCGAACCAATGCAATCAACGCTGAAAAAAATGATCCAATAACCAACAACGGCACGTTGACATGGTACGACGCACCGAATTCAGCGAATTTAACATGCGGCATTAATGCAGACCCTTGCGAAGAACGCTCTGATAATGAGGACAGTTTCATCAGGCTTTAGAAAAAAATCTAATCGTCAGCAGTAGCCAGCTTACAACGGATATTGTTAAATATGTGAAACAGTTCTTCTGGTACAGCTAAACTTTGTTTCGTCGGTAGGACTAAACTAGTTCCTTTCCAGACATAGAAAACCTGTCCGCTTTTATTTTTCAGTCTCTTGATTTGCCTAGGGGGATTTCGTTCATCAATCAATTTATATGTAACACCGTCCGTCCACAAATTATTGGACTCGATTTGGCCAACATTACCGACGAAACAGGTTGGTAAAATGCTAAAAGCCAAGTAACTATCGAAAAGAAATACGTGTCGCTTAATGATTTCCGTTATGTGTATATCGGGCGGCGATAACTGAATTTGTATGCTTTGTTTTACAGTAAGACACATTGGCAATGGTCCTTTCATCATTTTTTCAGTCCCGTAGTAGTAAGCCTCTCGTGGCAAACTCTCATCACCGTCGACAAAGAACAATTTTGCTTTAAAACAGTCATGTTGGATTTTTGGTGGAAACGGCACTTTACCATCGAAACCAATACTTTTCACCATCATAAACGCTTTGCGGTGTCTGACGATATACTTGTAAATATCCTCGATGTCGTATTTGGCGACAGCGGGCAAATCTTTTTTATTTTCATAGTACGTATCGTTGAAATTGATTTCGCTAAATTGATCTTGAACGAGGGCCGCTTCAAAGAGAGGAAAATTTAAAATCGGTTGCTCAGCGATAAAATTTACGCGAACATATTTAGTTTTGTCGCGCAAACTGAGTTGCGTGCAAATAAACGGATCTTCACGTGGATGCGTGCAATAAAGCAATTGGCTACCGTAGCGCACTAAACCGAAACCGAAATGTTTATGTGGAAAGAAAATGTTTGTAGAACAGAGGAACATCTCTGGAAAGCGGTAACGCAAAGCGTACAACTCGTTTATGGAACAGCCTTCAATGGTTCCGATATTCAGATCAGATAGCTTAGCAAAATGTAATATGCGCGGTCCTTTTGTCTTGGACTCTGGTGGAATGGTGTCCAAAGCGGAAAGTGGCATTTCACCCCTCAAGCGATAATTCCACGCTTTTCCAATTTCGTTTGGTCCCGAACATGGACATTTGATAGGGGAAACGTAAGGTAGTTTGGAATGAACAAAATTAGAAATCATCTTATAGTATTTTCAACGACCTTTTCGTGTAGGCATCGACTCGTTCTAAGAAGTTGAAATGGACATTTTTTCAAACACCCGATTGAAACTTTGGACAATTGGTAGATACGTACTGATGTTAATTTTGATAGGCGCTTCGAGCCGCATGTGGTACGATCAGATACTAGCCGATATTGCTTTGAGCAAACAGACAGTTATTTGGGCAACGACAAATGGCCGACAGATATGGCAACAAACTAAAAAGTACTTTTTTCATAACGTATAAGTATGTCCGAGTTACTTCAAAGGCAAAATCAAGCTCCAGTTTTTTCAACCACCGCGGCTCCACGATTTATAATTGGTGCGCCTCAAGCAAATTCCGAAGCACTGACGCAACAAGAGAACGTTCGTTAAAGCGGAATATCATTTGAACCATTTAATGCCGGTCGATGTTAAACAGTCTAAATATCAGGCTGTTCCTGTTTGCCTATTTCAACACATTGGTCAGTGTGGCGGTCATTCAATAGTTAATGGGTTTTGTTCTCGTCATATTTTATTAATCTTGAACGGTACTATACAAACGAAACATGCACTTATATCGCGCAACGGATCTCCGAAACTTGTATCGATGACGGGTTTAGTCAATCAGGAACCATTGGTTTCCATTGACAATATCGCCTCTCAAACGACGGCCATATTTCCAGTTTTTGAGTTAATGCTTAAAGAATCCAGAACAAAAGGACTTTACATTTTATTCGAATCAGCGGAAACCGCTTCTATTGGAACAACAGTGGTTGTATAAAATTTACACCAATAGACTTTCACAAAACGAACAGATAAGCTTAAACAATTGGATCGAATATATGAGCGGTTTCGACTTTCCTAAAACTGGTTGGTATTTTCTAGGTGAACGCTCGTTGGATCTCACACAGTGTACTATGGTAACGCAAGCGTTTTGTTCAATGTTTCAACCACAGGCTACCGATATTGGTGGCATCACACAATGTACATTTAGCGGTATTGGTATTTACGCAAAGCACCATTTTGTGCGAAACGACTCTCTGTTTTGGGAAGGAACCGATCCTGCCCGACGGGCCATTGGTCCCTGGTTAATCGCTCCCGTTGTTACGGGATCGAAGATTCCTTTGCGTACAGCTCCCTTGTCTAATGAACTGCAAATTTCGATCAAGTATAAACAACAACGAGTATCATACTATTAGAAGCTTTTATTACACATATACGGTTGTTATTTTATTACATGTATACGGTTGTTACAATTTACTAAAACGTATGCTTTAAAACTTTGCGCGTGCAAATTTGTCATTGTCGATCGGCTGCGGATTGAAATCGACGGTTTGTCCCTCGGACGTAAATATTTGCGAATATCGTTGATCAAACTCAATGTCTTCCACTAGTTTACCGCGATGAAAAACTTGCTGGACCAGGCCGCGTCTCTTTAGAACATAGGCCAACGGTTCAATCCAACACGTTTTTGGCAACGATTCGTTATCGCCGCATACCACTTGCCACATATACTGTAAATAATTGAGAGTAAAATGATAGCAAGAAACTATATGAAGATCCCGATTATATTCGTGAACGGGTACAATTTTAACTTGGTCCAAATCGATTGCCTCGCCTCTAATGTGGACTACAAGCACCGAATATTTGGTCCCATCAGTTTCGCCCATGTTCAAAGCGTTTGTTACAAATTCTTGATATAGCACCGGTTTACGTTTCGAATTGATGATGATTTTTACATAAAGTTCATTCTGACTTTGAGCGAGAATATAGTCAAAGATCGCTACCAATAGGCTGTTTCGATCGGGCTTATTGGAATAGGCCTCGAAAGTGTGCAATGTCGAGGCACGCCACACTGCGATGCATAATAGATTAAAGATTTGTTTAATAATGAGAGGTGCATTCTTTTCCATTCCTTTCAGTGAAAAGTCGGAGGCGTTATTAAAGCGCACATACTTTTTTTTTCCGATCACGATGCATAGTGGAACGTCACCTTCGTCTTCAAATACAATATGTTCAGTATCAATTGCTCGCGTGATCGAACTGCAAAAGTTTTTACTGGATATTGTTTTTCCGGGTGGCAGGTGCATCATCACCCCATCGGTGTCGATGTATACGGGAAGCGCCTTGTATAGTTCTTGGCTCTGTTTACATACGAGGTAAATCAATTCGCGGCAATGCCAAGTGATACTGGCCGCTGCTGCGTACGATCGATACGTAGCCTGTTCGGCTCCCAAATATCCGTAAAGTGAATTGGCGGCAGTCTTCCATAATATTTCTGAGCTCTTTTCACCCGAAAGTTTATATTTTTTGCGTTGACCCAAGAAAAAAAGAAAGAGTTCCTTGAGCGGCGTGTACTTGAATTTCGCAATTACCATTATTAGTGTACTGGGTGAGAGGCTCGTTATTTCATTTAACCCAACTTCCATAAAATTCGGCGTGCCCATGAGAATTGTTTGTAAGACGTTCTCATCGTTATACACTTTAAATACTAGCGAGCGTTCAAAGTACTTCAATCGGTCTAAAACGCTCAGTATTTCCGACACGTACATATACATTACGTTTTCTATTGAAATCGAAAAGGCTATACTGGTAGATGGATACATTGCGGCAAAATCACCGCATTTCACATTACGCCATATCCCCGAAATAGCCCCGTTGGCGGCACCTTTGTACTTTTTCACCGTGATGGTGTCCGATCGAATGTCCACGGATTGAGCTAACGCGTCGGCAAGACGTTTTTCATAGTCAATCACTTTTGTTTCCACGTCCTCCAAGTCTTTAATGCGGTCCTCCCAAAATATTATCGGATTAAGATTAGATTTGATAAAGTACTTCTGATCAAAGAAAAACTTTTCAATTCCCTTGCTCATTAGATATGTTTGGCCACCGGTTAACGCTCGAAATCCGTCGCAGCAAAAGTTCTCTTGATAAAGCAATACGTAGTCCAGTGCATGAACGGTCCTGATTAATTTGTGCAATAGCAGGCAATCGGTGATGTTGTAATGTAGAATATAAAACAATTTAGGTACCTCGTTTACTGATTCGACTTCAAAATTCAAGTCCAACAATTCGGGTAGTTGTTTTCCCAAATCGTAATAGAGATGACGAATTTGGACCGAGTCCATATCGGCTTTGCCTTCACCTAAAAAATGATTTGCTACAAAGTTTAATTTGAACGAGGGTAGCGTCTTGTATTTACTCTGAACGACCTCGTATAAATCGATGATGAAGGATTTTTTATACGAGCCATGGAAAAAGTCGTAAATTGAATCGATTATAGTTAGCGTGTGTGGCGACTTGTTCCTGTGAGAAAACAATCGAGCCGCTAGATAATTGAAATCAAAGTTGTTCATGTTATAACCCATATAAATTGTAGGTGTTGTACAGTTTTTGGTGAGCGACGCCACGAACTTTCCGTGCAACATTCGTCCAACTAAGTTCATGATTAAATCATACTCATCAAAGAACCAGTCGATGAAGATCGATGTTTTTTGTTCGCCGGCTAGGGATCGATAATATTTGATGACTTCACTGTCCCATTCTTTTGACGGTGTAAAATTGGTCGGAGCTAAAACCTAAAGGAAAATGGCAAAGGTGCCACGGTACTCGACCGAAACACATACCGACGAAATTTTTTCAGTCGTCGTAAATCCCTTTGGAAACTGGTAAAGTGAACTGCAGACCGCTTCGATATCCCAACTGATTAAAGCAAATTCATCGAGGATGTTTGACGGTAAATTTTCAAGTTGAGCTTCTTCGATAGTTACATTTCGAATATTCGAATTGGTCAAGTAGAACCAGGATGCCATTGACAGCTTAACCTTTTTCGTCAACCACGTTTCGAAATAAAGCCGTTGAAAAGAATCCACATCAATAAGGTGAAAATCTGTCCTATGGGGCACGTTTCGTTTTAGGTAAGCCTTCAGCTCTGAATATTCTTTCACTGATATTGTATCGACCCGCCAAACGGGCCACTGGGGAGAGCACTCTTTTCCATTGACAATAAAATTAATCAAGTTGCCGTTGATGGTTTTGTATTGGTCCTGTTCGTCGTTCATTGCAGCGGTAATGGGATATATAAATACGTTCGGATAGAGCGGTTCTACATAATTAACCAAAAACTCCTGCTGACACGTTAAGAAAATTGAGGTTTCCCAAGTGACCGAGTGGTGTTCTATTCCAAAACGATTTTTGTTAGTGTCCTTCTTCACCAAACCGATTACGTGCATCATGAGCACACCGTCGGACCCGTCAGCATTTTCCTCATCGCCGTTTCCGAAACGAACATGGAAAGGAAAGATAAACGTTCCTCGAGTCGACATGACGGCGCAACTTGACTATTTCGACGAGTCTGATATTTTTCACAGAGCCGAATTGGCTAAGCTGAACTTTATGGAGCAACGATTTTATGAACCTGATGAGAAACGCGAAATGGGTTTTGTAATTAAGTCTAAATAAATGATTACCGTATATATAGTCGTTTTACTTTTGGGCATTTTATTGTTGCCACTACCGCTTGCTCGTGACACGGCAAATCGACTTAAAAAAATACAATATAATTTGACACAATTAACGGTTTACGAACGTGGGCAATCGCGACTGGCCATCGTAGAACCATTCGGTTGGACCTTTCTCAATTTGGATACTACAATTTACTCTTTTACACATTTACCCGGTCGATGTAAACAAAACCAAAGCAGCGTACATATATTGACACCTGAATTGGGCTACGAACGGCCATCTCTATCCGTTCATTGTTATAATGCTACAGTTGCATCACTTTGTTCATTATTCAAAGAGAGCAAGAGCGAAACTGTACGAATAGAATTGACCGAATCGTTTACCGCAATAGACGCGATCAATTTTCTACTTCGAGAAGGATTATTTCGAGGTACCTAATTTTTTTCCGGACGTAGTACTGCAGAGGTGACAACTTGTTTAATAATCGATTTCATGATAGATGTTTGGAATAAATTTTGAACTTCATCTGGCATAGGTGATCTAATATCAGCGACCATGCTCTGATCATTTTCCAATGGTATTTTTACTGTATACCATGGCTCAAAGGAACCGCGAAAATCGGAAAGACGAGCATTAACGAACGAGCTCTTGTTCAAATCAGGCTCATGGAAAATTATTCTATCAAAATCTATTGTCTGATGCCAACTAGAGTGTACTTGATCAAGTAAATCAAAATTTATTTCATACTTATTTACGGTAGCTTTGTCATTCTTTATAATTCCGAATTTGGTTATTTTATCTGGAATATTTGATAGAACGCTACTACGCACTTGAGGTACAAACGGGGTTGTTGGTTGTGATTGATTTGTTGAAGTGCTCGGTTGTTGGTGATCTTCTGAAACTGTTTTTCTCTTTACTTTCGTTTGCGAGCGAGTTATATATGGCGTAAACGTCGTTTCATTATCAGATTCCTCAGACTCATCACCGGTAGAGTCGCCGCTCATCGATTCTTGACTACTGCCGTGCGTATTTTCATGATCAGACTCCATGTCTGGGAAATTTAGTTTATGTTGCAGTAAAGGCACTATTTGTGGTCGTTTTAATGGTCGCTGCTCTAGATCGGATTTATAATGTAAACGTCGTATTTCAGAAATCTTACTTCGAGTCACTGCTCGTATATTATCGAACGTACAAACGTTGGGCTCTTGACCCGGCGGAGAAGTTACCTGTATACTATAATTCGCTCCCGATACGACGGGATTGTTTTCAGTTTCGACTGAGACCGAGTCCATTTCCGTATTGGGCGTGAATAACTCTACAGGTGGAACGGGAAATTCCTCCACTGCTATTATGTGGTTCTCTTTATAAAAGTTTATTTGCGGACCAACTTTCAAGGAAATTGGGTAAATGATATTGGCATAACTCGGATTGATTTCGACTGTACAATTCTCTGTTGAAACACCCCGGACAAATTCATGTCCTTTCGGTACGCGAAATCCTTGTGCAGATAGAGTATGCGGCCTATAATACATGTCATGTTTTATTATGGTCGCTTGTGACAAATTTGCTTCGCTCATCTTATTATAAGAGGATGAACATTCTGGACTGGAATCAGTGGCGGTTCCTCCATAAGAGCACATGTGCACGTGCACTCCCAAATTAATATCAAACAACTTTAAATTTAATTTTATCATTCTTCAAATTTTAACAATCTACCTGTAAAGTATTAATTTAAAAAATTAGTGGCCAAATGCGCCAGCAAAACAAACGCAACCGGCATTTATTATGAATTACAAATTATGTGCACCCCCAATATGTTATACCACGAGCCGCCACTGACTGGAATGCTACATTAAATGGAACAATACCAACTTCGGTGTACCTTACACCTTATCTCGACTGCCAGTTTGGTGCAACGGGGATTATAAACTACGAACAACTTTTTCAAACCATCAAAGAACTTTGTACACTGGGACAATATTGGGATGTTGAGGACTTGGGTCGCTTTCTTGCACAGACAAGTTTAAAACATCCTGAATTTATTGCCCTCCGTTCGATGGAGAAAAACAACGGCTACGAAGATAAACAGATTGTTATTACTGGCTCAGTAAACGGTCAAACCAAGTCCAATTACCCGAACAGTGGCCCAATTTATTACGAGTTTCCACAGTTGAGTACCATCGATTCATATAATAATACAGCAAGTTTCGACGGCGTCATTTTCGCTCCGCAATATAACACAAACATTCGAACGCCCTATATATATCCCAAGTTCCTTGAAGATAACGCTGAACGCGAACAGTTTCATTCTATACCACCTCTCGTTGGTAATTCGTAAGAAGGTATGGAATTTCTTTCGTCCGTCACATTCGAATCTTTTATTGATTACGTGCAGTTAGGTTTTAAGCTCGCACAAGAGACTCCTTCCATGACCGAGGCCGAAGCATTCTTCGTGCAAAAGTTATTCACGGGAACGTTAGAGGAAACGCTCAACGCCGCTTATTCCTTACCGAATTATATTTCATTGCAGACCATTGTTCAATTGAAATCTCAGTTCAAATTGAATAATCCGTCTGGGAAATTGGGCACGTTACACGTTCATATCAGTAAAAATTGGTCGAAAATGCAACGAGCTCGTAAACGCTTATGTATAATGTGCTTGAAGAATCGACCTCGCGTAATACGAAAAATCGAATGTCAATTAACCGATCGAAGAGAGAATGAATTGCAGCACGATCCGAATGAAATGTACGCCCTTGCATTGGCAAAATGCGAAACGGCTGTCATTGTTTAAGTATGCAAGAATATTCGATTCCCTTCTTGGTGTCCATGTACAATAAACCAGCCGACTATAAGACGTTCGAACTACGCAAATTTTACGTTAATTTGTCAATCGTCTTTGCAATTACCACGGTAATGATTGTTTTCGTCACAATATATTTGTACCAGAGAACGTCCCTCTTTGAATTGGACGAAACGTTAAGCTATTTTCACAAGTATCGCAAATTACACGCAACTTGGCCGCATAAATTTACCGAACTGGAAATGTGATGAACGTTTATTTAACATTTAGTAAGGTCTAGAATATAAATGAATACAGAAAACAAAGAACGAAAATATCACCTTTTAGCTGCGCGAATGGGAGGTGTTCTCACGGGTAACAGATTTACTGAAGAACCGACGGTAAATAGTATGGGAACGGTTAAACAACAAACAATCGAAACGGGTCAAATAAAAAATATCTCTCGATCTCACGAACGTATTATACAGACGGATATTCCTCCTTCTACAGAACAGAAACGAGCATCGGATTCTGACAATAGTGATATATTCCCAAATTATAGACGGATCATAAGACGGTTACCCCGAAAGAAAAAAACAAATCCGATTTCAGACATTGTCTCGTTTGCGTCACTACCTCGACGTGATAAGACCACAGTACCAAAAGACAGTAAATGTACTACATTAGAATACAGTTATCCGGGCTCGTGTAATAAAAAACGTGGGATGATTGTTACTTCATGGGACGTGCCGTTGCATTTACCTAAACTTAAAGCGGGAAAATACTTAAAATTGAAGTCAACTGTACGTCTGCTGGGACGATTGGCCTCGTATGCGATTATGAAATACAAGCAGACTAGCAAAAACCGTTCCATGTTAATAACACTCAGGGCAGTTGGTAAAATCATATATCACACCTTCAAGCATATTCAGGCTCCGAACAGTAAACTAAAAGCACGAGATTTGGAATTAACTGATTTTCATCCTCAAATGGCAATGGCGCTCAAAAATATAAAGGACTCTGATGACGCGGCCAAAGACTTGAAAAAAGTAGTGGCGCTTACGGGTATAAAGCCGCATAACCAATTACTCCTAACGATGCTCAACAATTAAAGTGGCACGCGCGCTTCGCTGATGGAGATACGTGTCGGTCGTGACACAAACGTTAGTAAATGCAAGGTATATACTATAAACTCTTTTAACGATATCCTTCGTATTCGGAAACAGTACGAATATGTTTCAATTTTATATAAAGCGACGTTTCAATATTTAGGTTGGGTGGATGTTGATTGCAAGATTTGCAAACAATCGCTCAAACCTTGTCAACGAAAAGTCGCGATTCCAATTAGCGTGAATAATTTTTTTAAGAGATACAACGGTTGTATACTTCGCGGCAAATCGTGTGGCTTTCACGCCCTCTACGAACTTCGAGACGGTAATACGCTAAATCAAACTTGGAACGAACTAAGCCGTTTATTACCGAATCGCTTAGCCGTTGATTATAAATGCAATTGCATAGCCGTACCGAGGTGTTGGGGATATAAAATCGGTTCGAAAAGGGGAATTGCAGTTTTAAAAAGATTGTGGTACTTGGAAACTCGAAATGAACCCCGACAAATTTAAAGCGAAACGTTTTTTCGACGTCGAAAATGATTTCAGCGATGCAGACCCTGGGAATGCTTTTAGCGATGCAGACCCTGTGAATGCTTTTAGCGATGAAGACCCTGTGAATGCTTTTAGCGATGGAGACCCTGATGTAAATGATTTCAGCGATGCAGACCCTGGGAATGACGAAACATTTGTTACGTTAAGCGATGTAAAAAGAAAACGAATAGCAAGTGACGCTGAGTCAACACTCAAAAAAAAGACTCAAAATGCCAAGGGATACCGGAATACAGCAAATCCAAATATAACAAAACGGGCACGCTTGTCTGTTCCATTGTCATTAGAAAATGCGAACCAACAAAAACCACCGACTGAAAACTATTCCGATGATGTAGAGTTCTATGAGGAATCAATTAACGTAGCCACAGAAACGGAGGCGACGTCAGTGCACGAAGCCGTTAATCAGAACATAGAAAAATATTTATTGGACGCCGTTCACGTGAAAGTCGATTTGAACGAACAATTTGTTCAAGCCCGATCGAAAGCTCTCAAGACCCAGAAACAGATTAAAAAGATTCAGTTGATCGAGATACCGGAAGGAGAAGAAGACCGTATGCTCAAAATTGACGAAACCTACAAGGAGTTCGTTCATCGCACAAGAAAATTATTCAAGAACTTTGTAGTAATTTGGGACGCTACGATACACCCCGACCATTATTGGAGACATTTTATACAAATCGTGAATTTTAGTACAACGTTAAGTCTAGTGCAACTTCACGCTTTCATTCTGCCACAATACGGTCACGAAGAGATAATTCAGTACATCTTGTGGATCAATTCCCATAGCGTTTCCCCAATAGAAACAAGTGCGGATGAAATTGAACGTGACAACGATCCAGATGATGAATTCGAATTAAACTATTCGACCAAGGACAATTTAGAATTATCCCAACAAGCGCATTTCATTTTGAAATATTACTGGAGAAAGGCAACGATGATTGACCAACTAAGTCGGCAGTTGCGTTTTTGTACTTGGTGGTACTATTTGTTTTTGGAACGTAAATCTTTGCATCATATCGCCGATCCGCTAGTCAAATTTAATCGAGTACTGAGCGTCCTGTATATGCGCGATTTGGCCGAAAAATCTAAATGGATCGGAAAGGCGAAAGCAGCAAGCAATACCGATTTAAAGGAACTTTCTAAAGTAATGGGAGCCGTGATGCCAGCAGAACTGTTGTCCCAAAATGTCTTGAGATGTGTGAAGAATTCATCGTTGTGGAAAACGAACGAAAATTACCTTTCAATGTTAACGAATTATTTAGATGTCGTCAACGCATATTTTTGGTGCTCTCAAGCGAAACGTCACTTTGACAATGGCAATTACGTTCCCCATGGTATCAATTTGACCCGCATATTTGCCCAAATGGGAATGGTTCTAAAAAAATTCGATATTGTGCTCAACGACGTGCAAGGCAGTAAACGGGCTATAGTCGATAAATTTGTCGCTTGGAAGCGAAGCTCGGTGTATGAAGCAAATCTACAAAATGTTATGTTGGATATATTTGAACATAACCTACCTTGCCTCGACACAGACTTTGCACGCGAAAATGCGTCAGATTTGGATGTTCGTATTTTCCAGACACTTCCTATGGAACTCGAAATTTTGAGCGGGTTTATCGCAAATTCGATGATTCCGTTTGTCAAGGAGTTGTATGCCATGTTGTTGCCGTCCCTGCTATTGTATAATCCGTTAGCTCAATCGAACTATTCGTTAGTTTTGAACAAAGCTAATCCCATCGATGTGACGAAAGAACCAATTTTCGAATACGAAAATATAGCCGAAAATGAGACGTTGTTTTACGAACGCGTGTACGTTCCATCAAAAATCACGTTTAGCGATTTTGACAATATGTGCAAAAAGTTGACACGTAATCAATGCTTGAAGTTGCTAGACCATCCCCTAATTCTACGAGCGTGCAATGTTATCATCAGTATGGCGGTGGCATTTGGCCGAAAATGTTTAACCAATTTTTTCGTCTATTATTTTGGTGAGAAACGCGTAGGTAAAGGACGCCGAGCCCGATATTTGCAAGAGTTGTTTTTTACCGAATTCTCTCGCATTGATGAAAATGAACAGACGTCAAATTCTCAGTTGGCCCCGCAATCCTCGTCAAATCAATATGTAGCCGTTCTTTCCTATCTGCTAGCTCAAATGTCATCTGATAACAATGAAATAGACGACGATAATTCCCAACAGAATGAACCGACAGAATCGACTTCATTAAATTTACTAGACACCTATTCAGAAGATATTTGTCTTGATCGTCTCGAACAAAATGTTGTCGAAATGCGTCGTTCTACATTTTTGAAATGTATTCGTGCCGAAGGTAACAAAGTATCGTTAGCCAACCTAGATCGACAGATTTTAGTCTTTTTGGTTCGCAACGTATTGTTGTTGTTGCGCAATTCTTCAGACGACGATCGAATATTGGGCGATAATGGTTCTATTGCGATTTTGCGACGGTGTCGTTTGACAGTGTTACAAGATCTACGGAAGAGCGAATCCTTTCAACCCGGAATCATATTTCGTTCACAAGATTTAACAGACGCCTATATCAAATTCATATTGCCCATATGTCAAGAAATATTGGGGCTGTGTCAGACGAAATTCCTGAAGCCAGTGACGCCCGGTTTGAGTTATGAAGATGCAAAACGACTCTGGGACGAAATCGAAGACGACCTCAAATCAGTGGCGGCCGCATCAATTTTTCTCTATCCGTACTGTTTCGATAATTCGCAGGTGTTTGATTTTTTGTTAAAGTACCTCAAAGGCCACGAGATCCCAGGCCAATGGCACAAGAAAGTTTTACTTTTGTACGGCAACAGTGATAGTGGTAAAACGTATTTTCTCAATTTGTTACGAAATGTCTTTAAAACCGGAGACAATTATGTTATTTCGTGCGGATCTTTGGCCAAAACCTCGGGTGATTTGAATCAAATAATCAACCCGTTTTCTGAGAACCTAATGCTTATCAGTGAGGAACCTAAAACAATGGACATTTCAACGTTGAAGCAATTAGTTAGTGCGGGGCCGGTAGGCTCTAGACAAATGTTTAGCGAGAACTACGTTTCGAAATTTGTAAACGCCAAGCTGTGGTGTTCCTCGAATACGATCCCTGTAATTTTTAACTGTGATCAGGGTGCGGATACTCGATTTTTGGTCCTACATTTTAAACACAAGTTTTTACAACTGGGAAAGTTCGGTCAAATATCGAATGACAGAGTGGCTCCTCCAGAGATTGCATTGCAAATAACTCGTAAGAGGTATATTCAAGGAGTCGACGACTGTGCCATCATTAAAGGTTTCTATTTGCTGCTTAGAACACATTTACTAAACATAGTTTGCGAAGAGAACGGCATAATCAATTTGTTGGTGCCAAAAATTATTGAGGAAGAAACTGCACGTGTTTTGTGTCAAATGGACCAGTATCTCCAATTCAAGAAAGATATCGAGGTGCTTGCTGATTCGACACATGTAACAACGACCGCTAAACTGAAAGGCGTAATAAAGCTTTGGATGAAAACCAATTGCTTTACCTCCAATAACATCAATACCACAATCAATACGTTTCTTAACCGTTTTCGTGAAGACTATTACCATTTACTGACAGCCGATGGACACGAAAATTATCATTGCTTAATTGAATTGAGTGGAAAAAAAATGTGATAAACACGTAATAACTAGTTTCATTTCCTAAAACCCTTTACTACATTATACATTTCCAAAGCGAGGTCGGATAAACCCCGCTCCTTTGTTTTGTAAAACATATTAATGCTTAAAAGATTTTCCATCAGTGATTTACTTTTCGAATCGATTCGGTTCAACTTTAAAGAAAGCGAGCGATTAGTGGCCATCACTTTCCGTAATTGTCCTTGCACACTTGCGGCATCCTTTACCCTATTTTCCATGTCATTTATCTTCTGTTCTTGTTTGGAGATTGTTTTGAGCATTCGATCGGACTTATCCGTGAGTTTTTTGATGTAAAGTTGCAGATCATGCACAGTATTTTGATATTTGGTTGCTTCTTGTTGTTGTTTGGCGATTAATTCTCGATTGTTGGTTTCTAGCGTGTCGATTTGCACCTTTAGTTGTGAAACTAACTCCTCATGTGTTTGCTCTAAAATTTTCCGTTCGTTCAAAAGGCGTTGCTCTTCTAATTTATAATTCTCAATCGCGTCTTCGGCAACTTGAAGTTCCTTCTTCATTTTTAGCGATTCCATTAGTTGAGTATGAACGTTATTTAAACGCGCTTCTAGTTCGTTTTTTTCTCGCTTGTATTCGGTAGTTTGTGCAACAAACCTTTCTATCCTGGCATTTAGCGCCCGTATCTCGTTACGTTGACGATTTATTTCAGTGAGAGATAGATTATGTTTCCGCGTAAGATTGGCGAGCATTAAAATGTCCTTTTCAATATCTGTTGATTTTGCAAACAGTTTTGTCTTTATGATGTCGAGCAAACCTATATCTTTTGACTTGTCTTTTTCAATATTCAAACGTTCCGATAAATCGGCAAGCTCTAATTCTTTCTGTCGGAGATCCTCAAAGGCAGATGCCAATTGAGCTTCGATAGCTAATTTGTACGCGTTCTCATTTTGTAATAACAGAGAGGTATTGTTTAGTTCGTTTTTCGATTGCTCCAGTTCGTCACTCATCGAGTCTAATGTTAATGTTTCTAGGCGCATTTGTTCTATTATTATGCGGTACTGTTCGTATTTCTCTAGAGCTTCGTTCGTTATGTCTCGTTCTTCCTTGAGACGACCCATTAAAGAGTCGATATGTTTTTGATTAAATTCGAGTTCTGCCTGAGTTACCATTTTGCCCGTAGATGCAACAGTTTCCTCTATTGCACCTTTTCGTAAAAGAGCTAATATAGAGGCTACGTCTATGTTTACTGCCACCGGTTTAATGGAGTTCATAACGGGTTGTCGTCCCTCAAGCAAGTTCCAGGTTATAAAATCAGTATGAAGTTGGCCTTCGTACGTGTTACTTAGAAGGAAATTTCCTATTCTTGTTAGAAAAATGTACATGAAAGCTTTTCTATCAAAGGTTGGTGGTAAAGGAAAATCGATAGATTGCGGTAGGATATTTAAATCGTCGACTTGAAACGGTTCGGTCACTGTATTAGAAGACATCTTAATAACAAATGGGTATCAAGCAATTTACCCGTGTTGGGGTACGTCAGACATCAACGCTCGATGAACCGGTCAATGTTTGCGTAGACTGTGCCAGTGTTATTTTTGGTCTGAAATTTAAAACGGTAACATCGGCAATACGGGCACTCAAATCTATACAATTCCCACCATCGACTCGTGAAATTGCATTTTTCTGTGATAATTTGGCTCCGTTGCAGAAGAAAAATGAACAAATGCGGAGGAAAAATTTATGGCCCTCAAAGTACACCCAGTTTAATGAATTTCGCGAATTGATGCAGCAAGCTATTAGCCTAGAATTTCCCACCGCTTTTGTCGATTTCAAGTCAATCGGTGAAGGAGAAATAAAAGCCCTCAACTATAATTTGTTCGAGGATCCAACGTTGACTCGAATCATAATCGCTAATGATAACGATGTATACATGTTAGGATATAATGTCGAAAATTGGCGAAAAGTAACATACAATGCTGAACATCGTGAGTTCCTGTATGAAGAACCGTTTTTTGAAATACCGATGCGGGAACGGCCAGCTCTCGTGTTGATATTTTCCATGGCTTTTGGAAACGACTACTTGTACGGTATATTTCCAGGTAGCGTTACAAATTGGAATACAATTTACAACAAGTACCGTGCGAGTCCCTTGGCAGTACCACTAATAAACGAAGAGCAAACAGGTGTATGTGATTCGTTGAAATTTAACTTCAAGCCTCCCGATGCGCCACTCTCTATTGACGTTGTGAAATGGTGTGTTAAATTCTTGATTGACACGTTCGACCGTTACATTGTATCGAGCAAGGTGCATGTACCAGCCAGATTGGAAACCGATTTTTTTCTATACTTGGACAGATTATTTTGGACCGCTGAATATTATCGGTGTAAGCCGGCAGGATGGACCGACATGAGTAAGTTTGGAAACGAGCAGCTCATTTCTGAAATAACGCCAAAAATCTCATTGGCTCCGAAACACTTGCCTCAACTTTATGACGTATTGGAAAGAATCTCTACCTGGTCCGAATTACTCGTCGCGATTACAACAGCCCGTAAAGAGTATCACGTTGCTTTAACCAACATTAAATAGGCGTTTACGTTTAACCGAAAATGAATAAATCGTTCTAGTTTAACAATTGTGTTTTTGTCCTACTCGAGCCCAAACAACCGGCCGTTTTACGTTGGTATACGAACTTGGGCTAAACTGATAAGGACCCAACCGCAAAATTCTGGGCACACAATGGGCCGAGTTTAGAAAAAAAACACGAGGTTTTTTTGGGATCTAGTGCCCAGACCATGCCCAGACTTTTGCGGTTGGGCATCAAAACCAAAAAAAAACGAGCCCAATAATTGCCCATTCATTGCCCACGGGCCTACTTTGGGTCACGTTCCTCTTTCAAAGGCCACGTGCTTGTTTTTTCATAACCGGGAAATAAGCTATCCTGTTTCACACACCTCGGTACTGGTTGATTAAAAGCGTCCTTTTCTCGAAAAATTAAATTGGTGTTCTCCGGACATTTACAGCTCAATGGTGAAAATTGAACTCGAGTTAAGTCTATATCTATCACACCACCCTCGCACACTTTATCAACTAACTGGTCCGAATCTGAGCAGATCTGTTTATATAGAGAGAGACATTGCCAGCTAAACTGTCCAAACTCCACGTCTTCTCGTAGTAACGCTATAATTCCGTGCTTAGGGTTACATTTTGGCTTTTCTTTGTCACCAGAATACGCTTTACGACAAATTCCATTTATACAAGCAAATCCTCCTGAGTACAAGCAAATTTCGCTACAATCGTTGTGAACAAAACAAGGAACGTGTGTCTTTTTACAATCGAATATTGGTTTTTGATCAATGGACAATTTAAATACGTTAACTAGACCTTTGCTCTTGTCAAGGAAAATAGTTGATTTGGACGGATTAACTATGTTCAATGACAGCCAATAGAAAAACAAGCACAGGCCCAGCCAAACTAAAATCACTAAGAGCATGTTATTTAGGCCGCTTATGTATCGATTTCTCGTCTTGCTGATTATTTTTGTGTTGCTCTGGAAAATCTTTATATTGTTTGGTGGTATTTTTAGTCGGCACGATGTAGTTGTCGAACAGTATAACAATCAACTGAAGGAACTGTCTCGGCTAATGGGCGTTGGTAAATTGCACAAGTTTGTGGACAACGATGATATAGAGGCGAATAAAACACATTGTACCAACGGACTTTATTTGGGTGATATTACTGATCCCTCTACCAACTGTTCACTAATGTGCGGTAGTGAAGAGTTTCATTTTAAACATATTGGTAAAAATGATCTGCTTTACATACATGATGTGCCCTTGCGAATGGGCGGTTGGTGCTTGCCTACCGATGCTGCCAACTGTAATTATTCTACCACCGTTGCTGTGAAAATATTAGGAAGTTGGTCGTGTCTATCTCGGTACTCAGAATTCGGAGGCCCTGTTGGCAATTTAATACTCGTATGTAATGGGCAAATAACTGATAACCTGTACGACGAACAATACATCACGAACATTCCGTCGACGCTCGTCATGTCCGGTCCAGATGAAAAACTGGAAGACGGCTCTTGGCGTTTTACCTGCACAAGTAATATAGATCCAGTTACGGGTAATATTTATAAAACGGCGCCGTGGTCCCATCTTGAACAGATAAGAAATGTTTGTGTGAAAGGATTACATAATGCTGTAGATATTGACCTGAATTGGGAAACGGGTGAATGTGATTGTAAAAAATATAACTTGCAGTTTGCATACGGCAAATGTATCGTTTGTCTAGAAGGTGAATTTAAACAATTTAGCGACTATCCCTATAGGTACAACGTGCCGCTAGACTGTGATGATTATGAAGAAGAATTCGAGCCTGGAAAAATTTATACTAATATGCCGTGCGCTTCTTCTGCCTACAATTGTGTTAACATGCCCCTAGATTATTCATTTGGTAATCCTATCCAATTATATTGGCAAAGAATAGCAATGAACACAGAGCCAAAGTAAACTTGATCTTTTCCTGGTCTGGAGTAAAAGCAAAAAAAAACAGAGGGATATTGGAACAAACGTTTTATTATGCTAATAATACAAGTCATTAAACTACTAAATGGATACTACCCACTACACTAATTTTTTAATATTATCTAGCACCTTCTCCGTGAACCGGAACCCCTTATCCACAGCATCGATGAACTCCTGCGGTATTGCGGCTAGTTTGGCAATCAGCCGTAATACTGCAGCACTGTTCTCGATCGGAAGACTGTCGTTAAGGAGGAAATAAGTCATGGAGATAGCCGGAAATTTTAGGCTATCCCTTTTAAACAAGTTATCGACGAAGATTGGCAGAAGAATGGGGACAGAATAGGTTCCAGTCTCGTTGAACTCGATCAATTTGACTAGAATCTCCCCCAGATGTTTTTTCTGCCCCAAATCCTCCTCTGTTATGCCGGGATAGCCGATGTCTGTTAGCAGCCGATCCAAACGCTTTGTCTTCTTGCCCTGAATATAGCTGAAGATGATGTCGAATAAATCTTTCAGCAAAGGTTCTACTTCGGGGCGCAAAGACGAAACAGGCTGCATCCGGAAGAGGTTCTTCTTGACTCTCCTCCTGAACTTGTCGAATTCTTGGTTTAAAATAGCGTTTGGATCTGCCCCAGTGGTGTAGTACTGGGACATTGGCGCATCTGCCGTTGTTGGATCTAGCTCAAACGTTTTGTTCAAGCGTCGGCCTATCCCGGTCAACTCCCTAAACGCTTCCTCTTCGTCGTCATACTCGGGCGCGCTTGGATCGGAGGCTGACGGCGCGCCTGGATCGGAGGTTGACTGTTTGACTTTTTTGGTGCTGGACGGCTTGGTGGACGGCTTGCTGGACGACTTGCCAGACGGCTTGGTGGACGGCTGAGCAGACGGCTTGGTGGACGGCTGAGCAGACGGTTCAGCAAGTGGTTCATCAGTCGATTGGCGCTTGCTGTCCCGTCTCTTTTTGGTTGGTGGCTCGCTCACTACCATGGCCTCTGGCAAATATTGGGGTGTAGGAGTAGGTGGCTTCCGACTCAGGAAGCTCTCGAGGTCCTTGATGAAAATAACAATTAGGATCCAAAATACATAGCTAAAAACGCTCAACTACTTACATAATCTATGTCTATATTGAAAGAGTCCATGTCGGCTGGGTTTAGTCGGGAATACAGTTCACTGCAAGAGTGCAATTGCAATTAATATTTTCCGGTACTGATACTGATTATTTTATACGAATTCGATGCATTGTCATCAATCCGCCCCTTCTAGAAAAAACGTGTGAGGATGCGATAATATTCATATATGGGTTTACAATTTGTTACAAAAATAGGAAATCTTATGGTGTGCTGGTTTCCGATTACAGTCAAACGAAAATAATGCAGCGATAGTAAAAATTATTGGGTGTTGGTTTCCGATTGCGGTCAAAGGAAAATAATGCAGCGATAAGAAATATTAATGAGTATTGGTTTCCGATTGCGGTCAAACGAAAATAATGCAGCGATAAGAACTATTATTGGGTGTTGGTTTACGATTACAATTTGATGCAGCGATAGGAAATATTATTTGGTGCTGGTTTACGATTAAAATTTGATGCGGGGTCGGCGATAGGAAATAATGATGCACCGAAAGTTTATCCGAAGGTTTTTCCGATCACTAAAAAATCATCCGCTAGGTATAAATTCCCGTCTTGGAGCTTACTATAAAATGAACCGTTCTACAGATAAACACCAAGTAATGGCGTCTAATAAACTCGCTCAATGTTTCAGTGTCGAGGGTAATATCGGAAGCGGAAAAACGACATTGCTCACTTCCATGCAAAAGACATGGAGCATCAATTGCGAACCGGTTGATATGTGGCAAACGTACGAAGGAATAAATTGGATTGAACAGATGTATAGTGATCCTCACGCCAATTTGATGCAATTCCAGATCATTGTTTTAGCCTCCTTTATGAAACGATGGCAAGATCCGATAAAGAGACCAACATTAATGGAACGCAGCTCTTTAAGCGTTGCCATTTTTAGTAAACACGCTTTGCTAAACGGTTATCTATCCCATTCCCAATATACGGCAATGGTAACATTGACTAAAAATCTGACGATGGTAACTCCAGTCGATGGGATCATTTATCTAAGGACTACGCCCGAAAATTCCTATGCACGTATGCTAGAACGCGCCAGATCGGAAGAATCGCTCATAACGCTAAGTTATTTGAAACAGCTGCACGAATTGCACGACTTGTTTTTAATGGGACGAGATGACGTTTTTGTTTTTGATGGCGACTTGGAGCTTGAACAACAATCTCAGGAAATTTGTCGTTTAGAACAATGGATGGTGTCCAGAACAAGTTCTCTGTAATAAAACTATTCATACATTTATAAGGTACCTATGTTTCTATTGATCCTATCATCAGCATTGTTTGTCGTTCTCTTTTATAGCCTTAACCGATTGTCTACCTTTGATCCAGCTAAATTTGACAGCGACCAAACATTCAAAATTACGGCCGACAAACCCGTTGATCGAAATGATCAGATATTATATTACGGCAAGTTATCGACATAGGCTCAACAAAGCGAAAGCGACTGGCTGTTGAAGATGCGCTATATCTGGCTCAAAAGATATGACAAGGTAACTGATTTTAAAATTGCAAAATTGCTCAAAAGAGCATCCGTCACAGATCCTTGGTTACCGCAATGGACCGATTGGCGAAAAAACGACATTACTAGTTCGATGGGTTCGCTGCTAGCCTCGTTATGCAAAAGTTTTGTTGACGATACTAGTGCCTTTTTTCAAAACAAAGAACTGGGCAAATTATTGAAGAGCGCCGTTACGGCAATTCATGAATACAAAATACGGCCAGAAAATCAAGACAATTGGTACACGACTTGTTATACATATCCATCGATGTTGCTCTCAATGTATACCGACTTGCAGATAGTTTCTTCCATATACGATTCTAAATGGTTATACGAGTTCATTTCCGACATAGAACTGCTCATAAAAACGCCAACAAAGGCAGCCAGACAAGGCAAGTCAAAACGCACTTCGTATGATTCAATTTTACTAGGTACCAATCTTGTGTACGCAAAAAAGATTCTTAATCACGATATTGATTGGAACCACCCAGACTATGATTATTTCAAGAAACAGTTGAACATAGAGTTTGTCAAAGTTGGTGAAGGTCTCTATCCAGATTATTCTTGTGTGTTTCATGAAAAGGTGCGCTACTATGGTTATCTTTACAATAGCTCATATGCCAGTGAAATAATGAACATGTTCATTCCTAACAATTATAGCCAAATATGTAACGAATTGGAAAACATATTGGGTCATCCGGGCATCGACAACAATAACACATCCCTATGGGGGCGAGGTATAATGGTTGGTCGTCAAATAAAGGGTGGTGTTTTGGGGGTTCAAATTCTAAACTTTTCACGGATTATTAATGTCAAAAAATCGCGGTACTTTGCTCAAATTATTGGCCCCGTCCGGTATCTATCCTATTACGAATCAGATGTCGAACCGGGCAACGCACATTCAGCTCATTATTGGTTATTTTATTCGGAACCTATGACCCCGTTTGTGTCACGTCTCTACTCACCGGAAACATGTCGCTATCTTCGCGGTGTTTTACACAACGGTACACAATTTAAATTGGCACATAATACCCCGAACAATACATATAAATGGAATTCGACGGATTACTCTGCCTCTACATGTGCAACTCTAGGGTCGTGTACGGCTATCTCGAAAAGGTACGCCATTACAGAACTTAACGACTATTTCAATAATAACAACTGGCGTGCCGATGATCAATATACAACGAAACAACAGGAGTTAACTCTAAATTTAATCACTTGGTCAGCAGACATAGATACGCATAATTCTTGGAAAAATCTTCACGAGCTTGCCTTGGCTGATGACAATACTTCCGATTTTACAATGTTTAATAACGGCAATGGTATCAAATTAAAGCCCGAATATCAATTTCAATTTTTACTATGGGAACATCACGCGAGAGTTCACACCGGTATCACCGACATTTGTTTCGACGAGGGCATCTATTCGATCTATGTGTCTACCGAACCCTATAAAACGATCCAAGAAAAATTATGGATCACTCTTGAAACCGGTATCCTTATTTATCATAACATTGTACGAATCAACGGTATTGACGTGGCTCGATTCGAGTTTGAAAATAAAGTCCTATATGTTTTGCACGGCCAGTATGCTACAATGAACGTAGTCAACAAATTCAAAGACTCAGACGGTACTGAGAAATTTATCACCGAAACTACAGTTCAGGCCAAACCATACGCTATGCATTTGAAACAGTCCCAAAAACCAGATAGCGTTATTGCGATTTGTATGTGGGTATCGTTAGTGGAAAAAACTTACGACATCTCGTCCGATAACATCCAAATATCAATAGAATTTCAGCAAAAATATGTTCAGGACCTACTAACAATTTCTATACGGAATTATACAATTATCACTCAATCTGCGTTAGTAATTTTAGAGAAAATCGATGGAGACCATTATAACGGCGTCATTATTGACAGTCTCGATGAATATCACGATAACCACTACGTAACTTGTTTGGGTCAAACACGACTGATGGAAAAATACTTCAATGATAAATTTTACCTAGACTTTAGAGAAACGCAGATTCCTTTTAAATGGTCGTTCGACAACTTATACGATAATGAAATCGTTCGTAGCAGGTTAATATGGACCCCGGATCCATTACATACACCGTTACAATTTAAACTTTATCGCGGAACTCGGGCGTGGACAGGAGAAGGTCTTGTAGATGCAATAACCAAAGATGGATGTTTTATGTTAAACGATGATGGTAGCATTGGGAAACCATTCGTTTTTCCGGGTTTCTCTCAAGGCATCGACGATGTTATCGAGTTCAATACATGGCAGGAATGGAGAAACAACATTCATCTTGCATATAATAAATCGTCTAATAATGCATACGAACCAAAGTTAAAGACATTTGCGGGAACTATCAATAGTATGTAAACATGCAAAAATAAAAGTCCTGGTTTCTGCATTTTTATTTTAAAATAAACCCACATATGTAAATTCAGCATCGACTGTATATAAACATGAACTGCTCATTATAGATAGACCAGTCGAATAGTTGAATCGAAGCGATACGCATAAAGTAACAATGTCCTGTCGAGAATTTGGAGATTTTCAACACTACCTATCAAACAAGTTTTATTCGTTGCCAAGTAATGGCCGAGAAATCCTTTTTCAACGACTAGAGCACGCCCTAATTAGTTTTGAAGATGAATATGTGCCGCCAAACGATACACCTTTGTGTCCCGAAGTGGTTCAGCTAAAAACAAACGAGTTTTTCAACGATGAATATGTGCCGCCAAACGATACACCTTTGAGTCCCGAAGCCGTGCAGCTAAAACCTAAAGAGGAATCAAACGATAAATATGTGCCGCCAAACGATACAGGCGAGCGACCCATTTTGGATGTATCGCCCAGGTCTACTATTATTCCGATAATAGACCTTACCACCGACGATGATTGGCAACTTCGTTTGGAAAAAGTGAAAGGGCCCAAGAAGTTGAAGTTGAGGTACCTCCAAGCGTTTGATGTATTGAACCAATTGGTTAAATACCATAAACCGATCATTGAAAGCAGGTCTCACGTTTATTATAAATTTGTTGGCTCCGAACACTCTCTTGATAGAGTTATTCAAAATGGTGGTTTCCAATTTGTCTCGTTACATGAAATACCTTTCCTGTGCGTTTGTGATGAAAGATCAGCCAAAGGTAAACACATGCATGCTTTTATTTTTCGAAGAATAACCGACAAAATTACACCTACAGGCACGTTTACTGATTTTAATGAACCGCCAATTACTTCCTTTTCGCTATGGGTTGACACTGCCCTTTACATGATAGAAAAAGGCCAGAGTCAAAAATATCATTGTAAAACGTTTACTTCTCCTTTGAGTATCAATAATCCTTTACTCAAACGAATGTTGAAAGATTTTCTAATGCTTGGATTGAAATAAATACACATTTGATTGAACTACTTTTGTCTTTTATTTAACAGCAGTACGAATTTTGGGTTGTGATACTTTTTCAGGTTTACAGGAATCTTGTGCTTTATCGGCTTGTGCAGGTGCTGTTGTAGCTTTCTTGTTCTTCTCTGGCACATTGACAAGCTGCACCTGGCAACGGCGGCATAACAGTTCTAGATAATTGGGCATTTCTAACGTATTCTTCGTGTTTCTCGTTTTAAAGTAAACGTACATGGATTTGATCATTATATAGTATTTCTTGACGTGCAGCTCACAAATTGACCCACGTTCCAGTAAGCTCCACTTATTTTCTTGATTGCAGAACGGGCAAAAATCGTAAATGTTATCGACGGCGCTGCGCCGAAGATGTACAAGTTGATGCTTTAAGGCTGAACCGAGCCGAGCCCAAGTTTCGGAACAGAACAAACATCGATAATGGCCTTGGGTTTTACAGCGTTTAGAAATAACGATTGATGCCAAAACGTTGAGCATGTACATCATTTTATTAAGAAAACATGTATCCAAAAGCTTCTCCTTGTTCGTTAACGTAGGTGCATCGGCCCCAGTTGGTATTGGGTAAGAGACGTACTGTGGGTCCCACTTGATCTCTGTGCAACGATCTTTGAATTTTCGTGAGAATTTCTTTAGCGTCTTTAGCCTCAAACGTTGAGCAGGGGAATTTGAATTTCTTTGGCGACTTTTTAATCCATTGCGCCCATATCGGCAAATCGATGCGTTGGGGTTCATCGTTTTCGTCAATCGCAAAAAAAATGGGTAGCTCAATCTGAACGCCGTCCAATTCGGCGTAAGCTTGTCGCGATTGCGTAGGTCGATCCAGGGAAACAATTGCTCCGTCGGCCAAGTTAAGCAGAACACTTTTAGAGCAGGCGCCTGGGTGTGCGTTTACAGTAGCCATCAAATGTGTCACCCAATTCCACTATGACGTTCTCGAATAATTTACTAATTGGTGTGAAAGCAGACGGTCGAATTTTCAACAACAACCGCTCGTACCAAGCAGTCACTTGCAGATTAACGTACAAGCTAAGCGTTTTAGACTTTTGATTGGCCGTTTCAGCAGTTTCTTCTTCTGATTGAATAAAACTATTGTTAATGAAGAGATCAAATTCTTCGATGCCGATTGAGTTTATATACCTAACTAGTTCCTCGAGCTCGGCCGTGATCGTTAAAGTAATTTCATCTTTAGCGGAGTTGTAATAAAGACCGTTACAATTCGCGTCTCCCAATAGAACGGTTTTCACTGTATGATTGACATAAAAATGATTAGCAACGCTCTGAATAACAGAATCGGGAGACATTGCAGCGATAATTTTGCGAATTTTGATGTCCCGTGAACTGCTGAGGTTGGAACGGACAATTATTTGCGAGCTCTCAAAATCCATATTTAACTTTGTAGCTTAACAATAATCGGCGCACTCGACCTGTTGATCAAAAAACGTGCTTTCTTGACTTCAAAAATGGTTTGCTTATTGAACGCGTTCCAGTTTCCCTTCAACTTTTCCACCGGTACCGAATCGTCAAAGTAAATGTGGTGATTTAGGAAAACGAAATAGTCGAGGTTTTGGAGCCCCGTTTCAATTGTTAAACCTGGTTCCATTCTACCATAAAGCATATCAACGGTAATGTAACTTTACTGCAATCGCACCCGAAATCCATTTTCGTAAGAAAATAAACAGACTTCCTTTGTCGGAGCCGCGCCATATTCGGCGTCTTCGCATGGACGGAAAAACACTTTATAATCCTCTAGGTTTGTGAAACGAACGGGCAAATTAAATGACTTGGTACTGTCAAAAACAATTATTGGGTCGGGATAAAAACCCGACATACGCGTACCACATACCCAAGCCGTGTACATTAGGCCCGATTTGCGTTGCATACTCAACAAATGGGGAATAATTTCGAAAGCGTCTAATTCGTTTAGCGGTTTGTTATAATGCCATAAGCTTTGATATTTGTGTTGGTCTTTACTACGACGGTAACATAAATACTCTGGAAAAGTCTTATCCAGGTTGGCTAGTATAAGTTCTCCCCATTTGTCCTTTGGCCCCACGTTCCCAGTCTCGATTTCAAATCCAACTTGTCCGCGAATAAAGAAAGAGTGATCTTCAGTGTCGGTGTTGATAGTCAATTCGGGTCCTAAATTCAAGTCCTCCATTTTAGGATTCAGACATTTTAATATCGATTCAGCCCAGAGCCAACCCCTAGGAATAATAGATCGTAACTTTGAACTCAATGCGCCCATTTGATGCGTATTTGCAAAGAGTTTATGCAACCGGTATGCCGTAATGATGAACATGTAAAGCTGCTTATTGGTCGGCGAATTCGGAATATTATCGACAACTTTACTAATTAATTTTGAGTCTTTAATGCCTCTCCAAAGCGCACACAGTACTTCACAGTGCAGGTCGTTATGTTGCGTATTACGAAACCAACTAGAAAAAACCTCGCCATCAACTTGTTTCGGTAACCAGACGCTGCGAATGATCAAAGATCGTTTAGGACGCATCAACCATAAAATGAAACTATAACAGAATATGATCAAGAGCAATACTGGATACATTTTCGATCTTAACATAGATCGGATATTCCAACGACTTATTATCGTTTATTACACAGACCTAAGCGATCGGGCAGTGACAGAGTCTACAAAGTATCGCGGGGGGTCATCACCAACCACAGAGAACAAGGAAGCATGTGCCTTGTTCCATATGCCCTCGGACAGGATGACCCCTCAGTTCGTAGTTAGAAGGAACTTTAGGGTAAAAATTTATATTTCAACAACCTGTTATCGTTTTCAAAATGATACTACTGGTTTACTGATGAATTAAACGTTTATTTTGTCATGAACGTCGGGCAAATTCGTAACATAGTTTAAGGGTAAAAATAAACATGAATCCTACGGCGTGGACAGGAACAAGACGAGAGTTTGTTATTGGCTCCAAGCGTTTCAGCAACCGCATTGGATTTCTTCTGGCGCTGAATCGGACCCGTGTGGTGCTGCATTGCAAATTTTAAATTGTTTTCATACCAGTGACGATTATACACACAGTCTCTTCGTATTTTGCTCTGACTTGCACCCATGTCTATTTTCTAGTCGTCTTAGGCTGACGAGAAACGTTTTATACTTGAGGTTCAGCGTCCCCAAACTGAAATTGTGATTATTCCCAGGACTCTATCTCGGCAACCTATAAATATCAAGTTGTTGAGTATTTATAGCAATTCGTATATCGATTTCAAAGTTGATTAGAGCCAAGTGATATGTAACGATGGAACGCGAAATACAGTGGATCATTAGGCTTCGCGAATGCGAATGGTTTCAGTTGTTTCCAAAATTTATTTGGACGATCAAAAGTTGCTATACACAGTTTAACTTTGAAAGCGGATGGGTGGAACGGTTCGGATTCGATTACGAGTTAACCGAGGATGGAGAGTCTGATGGTAGGATGGAATTGATTCATTTGTTTAAGCGGTCCATGGGCACCATTAAACCTCGTTTATTGTACAATAAGAACATCGACTGGGAAAAAAATGTAAAGTTTCCAATTGTTATGGTTCTCAAACACGCTCAAGAAACGACGGATACGCCCGAAACGAATAAGGAAATTTTTACTTTCGGCCCGAGTTTTAGCCAATTACGTGACGTGCCCATCGATAGTACGACCTTTACTCGTTACCGATTTTGTCGAGGATATTGGCGTTTCAGTTTGACAAAAAAGATCTTCCGTGCAGAACCATATTTTTCATTCGAAGCGGAAAACGAGCATTGGTCAGAAGAGGACGAATCGACGCAGGAGCTGCATACATTCTTCGATGCAATAGAACCTGTTTACAAAGTAGTAAAATTCTTGGACTTTGGACCCCTGTATCCCCCTCGTACAGTACCGAAATCTTTTACCACATTGCCTCTTGAATATGAGAATGTGAAAATCAAGTACGATGGGACAAGTAAACTTTTAACCGTGTACAACGGTTCCCTTAACGGCGAATTGGAAATTGAACAATTTCAAAACTTTATCTTACAGTGTGAAGAGGTGGTCTGCTCAAGGGATAATAACCAATCAAGTACGGAGCTGATTTTAACAGACCTTTGTATGGTCAGGAATTTCAGTACTTGCTCCAACTTACTTTACGGTACCGTGAAACCATTTTGCGTTCGAAGACCCCCGTTATTTTCTATTTCGATTCGCGATAGCAACTTTTGGCTGCAACATTTTCCTGACCGAATCGGACAAGTTTTCGTTAGCAGACCAATGTCGAAAGCGAGTGCCCTGACTTCAATACCAGGTATGCCATCTGATGGCTTGCTCGGTATCGGCAGAGAACTATATCAAAAAATCAAACCGTATCAGACCGTTGAGCTGTTGCACAAGAATGGAGAGTTATTTGCATTGGAACGATCGTTGAAACGATTAAAGTTGAAGGTAGATACCCAAAACTTACCAAACGGTATATTAGAATTCGCTGTAATGGATCGTTACAAATGTCTCAAATTTGAACGAATACGCAATGACAAATATGAACCAGACTCCTATTTGAAAATCGTTCAGCTCCTGAAGCTCAACATTGTCGATATCGTTTAAGAGGGTAAATAAAAATACACAAGTACTATTGAGCGTTTTATTCAAATACCTAACGTAAACATGTACTTTTGTTGGGTAAGACTAATACATTGTACGGGTAGGGCATACAACGATGATTATGGCGATACAAGTCTGTTAAACTATCGTTAAAGAGGGCAATGAAAAATATACAAATACCATTGAGCGATTTATTCAATACGTATACATTTGGCTTTGTTTCGTAAAAATTGTTGATTGTATACGTAGGGCGCACATTGATCACAGCAACACCAACCCGTTGAGTTTGTCCTCTCCTTTGCATGCTTTGTCAGGTCGTCTTCATTTTTGATTTCAATGTTACGTACAACCAAAAAACGTATTTCGTTATTGTACAAGCATATGGAGCAAACGGCCTTGTCGCCCTGTGCCTTTACTTTCGTCTTGTTTCCATGAACGTAAACGTGTTGATTTATCACCGGAAATGTTACAAGTTCCGATGCAAGTTTATAGAAGCTCTCAGGTTGACACTTTAACCAGCCTCCATTTTTATTGCTCCTCTGGTAAAAGCTCGTATGTGAAAGCGGTTCCTCTAATGCTTCAAAGACGTCGCTCTTTGCTGATACGTGGAATTTTTGGTTACTACCATCGAGATTACATCTACTCAATAAAGTCCACTTATTGCGGCGGAACAAAATTTCGTAAAAGCCCGCGTTCTGGAAATTCTTACTAAAATTTGACAAGAAAGAATTGAAGCTCTCTCGAAAATATTGACTGAGTGGTTCCTCGTAAACTTGAGCTACCGTAAATTTATTGTACTGCAACGAAGAGAAGAACTGAAAGCCTCCGTCGCCGATCATCAGGATAATTCGATTATGGTTATTTATTACGGCAAAGGAATTAAGCAGCGATGACGACGATTTTTGAGTCGTCTTTTTTCTTACGGCGAACATATCCAGAAACTTCAAGTCTTGCTCGCTAGAATCAATTGATGGAAACGAGCCACATTTCGGCGACGGTTTAAAGAACGGTACCAACCGTGGCAGACGATTTACAATTGAGAATATCAACTCTTTATAACACTCGTTTTGCAAAAGCAGTTTTTTCACCAACTCGAATATATAGGACTCTGCTCTAGAAAATGGTCTATCATCATCGACGTGGGGCAGGTCGAGGAATTGAAACGAACTGGCCAAATAACAATTGGGCGATTTTCGATCGGCTTGCAGGAGACCGTTGAAAAATGTAGAGTTGTAATCTTCGGTACGGTTTGTTTCGAGCTGCTCTTCATCGTCGGGGCAACTTGCGTTAAGTATGGTACTTTTCAAAAGTTTTCTAAATTGCAATTCGCTGTAGTGATTTGGGTCAGCCGGTTCGGTTTCGTTTCTCTTTCGTTTCGTCGTAAGAAAAACCACTTTTAGCTTCACATAATCCATCACTCGTACCTGTTCCAAGCTGGTAGAGAACGCTATGTACACGTCTACATTATCATCCGTTGTCCTAAGCTGAGCATTGTCGTCGGAACGAGTGGCTAACGTTGTGTAACCTTCTCCGCTTTGTAAATTAGAGGAATTCAACCAATCAAGTACCCAAACACGATCTCGCATCGAATAAGGTAACTTGGAGATGGTCCGACGTACGATCCCAATACAATGATCCAATGTATTAGGATCGTGAATGATCAAAAACAGATCCTTTTGTAAAACGTATTTAGTGTTCAATAATACGGCTGCCCAGTAGTTTAATTTCTCTAGCTGCGGTCCTTGGTTTTCGAGCGTAATGTTGAAATTAGAACAACAAAATGCGTGAGCGTATTCCTTCTTCGTTAGCGTTAGAGTTTCGTCCAATTGATAATGTTCAAGTCCTATATCCCATTTTTCGATAATAGGGTTTGCCATGGGAAAACATAAACATACTTGGCAAACTGCCCGACGACCGGTAAAAACTTTGACGTTAAAATGAGTTCTTACATTGTTATAGATGGAAAGGGCCATTAGTTCCCGAAATCCATTGATGTCAACTGCATCTATATTTTGTTCACCTATACATTCCAAATGTGTTTCGACTGAGGACTTGTAAGTTCCTTCTATCAACTGATGGCATACACCGCAAATGTCACTAGATTCGACCCGGACAACAGTTATAAGGTTCATTTGAATTATGGCCGCAATTTCTTCGCACAATCCCTCTATGGAGGTCGACATGGCTCAGGAGCTTCAACAGGTTTTATCTTTAGCAAAGGAAGCCGTTCGACTCGAAACTGAAGGCCTTTATAAAGATGCAGCGGTTTTATGGCGAGACGCCGCCAGTATTTTGGTGGCATACGCCAACGCAAATGTAGATCTCGATGAAGTGGGGATTGTTACAAAGGTAAAATCGTTAATCGGTTGGTTAGTATCACGAGCAATAGAAAACAACAATATCAAGCAACTAGCGCCGAACTATCTTTCCTTGAAGAGTTATCAAGATTACATTGCGAAAGCTATGGACGAAATGTCACAGAGTGGCACAGAATCAGACCAGTCAGATTTTGCGATTCGTGAACCCAACGAAATTAAAGCGCCCAATTTATGGGATTTGAGTGGCCAAGAGGACGTCCGTGATCTTATTGTCAGTTTATTTGCCGCTAATAACACCTTCAATGTAATGATGTTTGGACCTCCGGGTACTGGAAAAACCTTCATGGCTGCATCGATAGCGAAATCGTATAATCTACTTTTTATTGAAGTAAACAGTGCAAATCTAATGTCGGCCTATGTAGGCGGCACCGAAAAGAACATTAAAAACTTGTTCGAATTGGCTCGTAAAAAGGTGACGCCTGATCGTTCGGTCCTAATCTTTTTCGATGAGGCCGAAGCGATCCTTTCGACACGAAAAGACAGTCCTATCAATACCAATCCAGTGACACAATTTATGATTGAAATGGAAAAAGATACAAACAAAGGCGTTTACTTTTTCTTTACTACCAATTTATTGAGTAAAATAGAGCCAGCGATAAAGAGACGTTGTTACGGACTATTTATTGGCTATCCGAAAACTAAAGAAGCCATTGCATCATTATATCGTAACAATTTGGCCAATTTTAAGAATACTGTTAGCAACGGAACCATAGAAACTTTAGCAGCGGCCAATGATAAACTTCTCTCACCTAGCGCCATTGCGAGCATAGTCAAATTGGCTTCCACTTTGGCCAATAAGATTACTACAAATGATAAGTTTCGTAGAGTAAGAGATCACTTGTACATTAAAGATTCTGATGGTGCCTATACGTTTGCAGATGTTTCTAAGCAAGAAGGGAAACCTATCACAAAACACATTTTAGAAATTGTACCCATCAATGATAATCATCTGATAAATGCGTGGCGTGTTACACCATCTGCCATTACGCCTGATGAACTAGAACGTTATAAAGATGAGGCCAAAGAGCTATTGCAACTGTAAGGTTCGATTTTGGCTGAGAAAATTATACACATAATTGTTTTAAGTTGTTTATTTCACAGAAAAATTAACAGAAAAAAGGTATTTTTTTTTTTTAAAAAAGTAGGTACCTGTTGGACAACGAGCCGGTCGAATCGTCGTCCAACAGGTGCCCAATCTTCTTTCTTCTTTCTTCTGTTTTTCTTCTTCTTTCTTCTGTTTTTCTTCTGTTTTTCTTCTTCTTTCTTCTGTTTTTCTTCTCAAAGCTTGGACTGGCTCGTTCCCTGCCTTCGAGCCAGTCCAACCTTTGAGGCAGGGCAGGGTGGCACCCCATCGTCCCAGTCTTCGTCTTCTAGCAACCCGTCTTCTTGCTCCATGGCCACCAAGGCCTCGGTGGCCTCTGGAACTGGCACGTCCCAGTCCTCTTCTTGCTCCGTGGCCTCCGTGGCCTCTGGGACGGGCACGTCCCAGTCCTCTTCTTGCTCCGTGGCCACCGTGGCCTCTGTGGCCTCTGGGACGGGCTCGTCCCATTCATTGCTCCAATCTGCCGCCGGCGTGAAATAATTTTCGGCGGGCGGCTCGTCGGGCCACTCGTTGTTCTGAAGCACAACACCGGCGGCCCGTTGACGTCTGCGGCCGCCTCTGCGCCGCCTGGACTTGTTCAGCTCTGATGATGCTGCTGGTGGTGGTGGCGGCGGCGGCAAAAGTAACAAAGCCGCCACCGTATAGCCGGCAGGGACGGCCGAAGCTGGAGGCCACGGAAAACTCGAAAAACTCGGAAAACTCATTTTTTTTCGTTACGGTAGTGACTTGTCTCGATCGTAAGTAGAAACTGACTCTTTCCACTAAACATCGGCTGCTTTTATACAACTCGCGCATGGTGCATCGGAGCGGTGGGAAATGCCCCACCACCACTATAAGTGATGCAATATGTATAGATTCCAACAAAGGTGTTTAAGTCATCAAAATAATAATGCGGGGTCAGCAGAGGTGTTTATGTTTAGTAGGAAATTTGCTATCGAAACCATGATAATGCCTCCCCAGCCCACAGAAACAAATATTGTGGATATCTTGATAGGTTGTTTTTATCGCCCCAGTTATATATTGACAAATATTATTCGCCAGTGCGTAGATATTGAGTTTGGGGTTAACCGAGATTTGGTACAAGTAACTTCCCTGAGAACCTGGCTTCAAAAACAACTTGTTTTGCTATTCGTTCCTGATAAGATGAACGTGAAAATTGCAGAGTTTTCGATGGACTTTGTGAAAAAAACAGATTTAACTGGAACTATGTACTTGGAAAACCTTTTTCTGTGGTACATATTAAGGCGACACGTTAATCTAGACACCAAAGAGGGTTTAGCTTTCCTACCGTCGCTCTACAGGGGCATGATGACTAGCGATTCTATAATTTTGCCAAAGGAGCTAGACGTAAATCAAAGCGATCGCTATTTTATGCGCGTGCTAGCTGCAAATATTTGGAACGATACCTTTGGTACCCCGTATCAATTTAACTTTGGGCCTTGTTGTAAATATGCCTTGATGTGCGATTTTCCCCGAAAACTCTCCGTCGAATTTCGACCGGTGCCATATTTCCGTTTCAAATCGGATTTCTATTACATGGAAAAATTCCGATCGCAGGATCTCAATTGGTATAGATTTAAGTCTACGGTATTACATATACCTTGGACGGGTTTAAAGTCGGGAGAATATAAAATGATCGATGGATCGAAAAACATTGATCCGATTTACCCACCAACTTGGTCCGTGCTCAAATTGTTGTTTATAGATCACGAAAACGAAACGCTTCTGTATATTGTGGGAAATGAAGGTTTATGGCTAAGTAAACGGTCATCCCTATCATTACCCGGATTAGTCATGGAAATTGATAGTATATGCCGTAACCGAATCAAAGCAAGAACGGGTCTGGGAGAAACATGGCTTTTCGAAGTTAACGAAACCGACGAATCTACCTGCGACAACATCATTTCAACTAAAGTAGAAAATGGTAAATGCTTTATTACAGTAAAAAAGGCACGCAACCAAAAAATAACATCTTGCCATTTGAAGTACAATGCCGACAACCGTTCGCAGATTTTGTTTTCCTATCAAGATGGTATTGCTACCATTGATGGTTTCCAATTTTCCTGGTGATGTATTTGCGTAAACTATTATGCGTGGCTTGTGCTTCCACTGCTGGCTGCTCCATCTACAAGTGGCATCGTAGCGATGATGTTTTCATCGTCCGTCTCGATATCATCATCAAACTCGGGTAAAGAATCGCCATCATTACTTGATGCATGATTTTGTTCAACGGGCTCTCGTTCCAAACGTAAACGTTTTTCGGCAGGTTGATCACCACGTATTTCGGCTTCCGAGGCAGAGTGATTTTCCGTTTCGATAGTCGGTTCTGTTTCAGGTAGATTGGATAGAATTTCGTCTGCCGCTTCTGGAAACTCTTCTGTCAATATGTTTTGTAAAAAGCTGTGTTGCATTTGCGATGTTGAAATGCTTGGTTCACTCAAAGAGGAAATCATGTCATTAAGGTCGCGTGAAATTTGCGTTTTCATGTTGTCATTTAGTTCGCATTTACTATGTGAAACGTCATCGGTACAATACATTTTAACGGTTTCTATTAGGAACGCAACTATTGGATTTATGGGCGAATATACGTATTTCCGAGATTGCGTTTGACGATTGAAGTAGGCTACATAATTGTCCAACATTTCTTCGGTAGGTCTTTGGGGTATTTTAAGAAGCGCTAGAGCCGTAAACGATTTAGCGTATATGGATTTAGCCATTTTCAATATGAATATCGCCGAATAATGAAACTCGGCAGCTTTTTGATATTCCCGAATTAAGCAGTAGGCCGTATCGCGCATTTTGTCATGTTCCAGCATCCGGCTTAGGATGAATACGGTTGAACTTGAGAGAATTGGCGTAACTTGAAGCCATACTTTCTGCTGGCTGCGACGAATAAATTCTAATAAGGTTATAGAGGCAACCATGTCGACGTTCTTAATAATGGCAATATTCAAAACGTGCTCATTAATACTGGGATTTTTCTGTTTATACTGGCTGTCAACGCTTGACCTAAAATTTCCACAAGAAACGCTTACCCGTTACCAGAATACAAATTTCTATTCCAACTACCCACCAGATAGTATAGTTGAGAAATTTATCGATTGCGATGTAACGGAAATGATTGAATGTGATGTTAATAATCAAATGGCCTGTTTATCTTGTAAGCAATTAAACGCTTCCTGTATTCATTTCGAACGAGATATGACTCTCAGCCTCACCAGAGATAAAAGTGTCGTTACATTAAAAGCGAACCGTGACGCTGCTAAAGGCTATTGCATAAAAAGTACACGGAAAAGGAAATGCAACCCTCTAACAGGAAACTGGGTCTTGTTCGAAACTGATCCGGAAACGGAGACTATGGGATGGATATGCAAGTGTACGTATCCAAATCTCGTTACCCAAATCAATTTAGTCAGTGATTGTGACGTTGAAGTTGGTTGCGGAAAGTATGGCAAATTTGCTCGTTCCGACATTGATCCTATGTCACGTAATTGCTTATGTGACGACCCGTACATATCTGCATTTGATAATATTCGTGGACCTCATTGCCGTTTACCAAAAATCTTCGAAATTAAAACGGACGTTAGTTATTTGCCCGATCAAGCGACGATTCCAGTTAGTTCAACTGATCCTGAGTTTAGGCATAAATTTGCTCACCCTAATCTACGCCATGTGCCAGATCCGTGTAGATTTATCTTTGAAGGAAACGAACCGGCAGCGGGTTGTCATACCAATGGCGAAACCTTGGGCGTGCATATTTGGCCCAGTTATTTACCCGTCGCTGACGATTTTGGCGAATGCAACTTTGCTATGAAACGTACCGAATCAATCATAGAAGGCTACTTGTTTTACTCACATCCTAAATATTACGATAAAATAATACCGATATACATGACAGATTTGGAAGGTTTACGGCGCTTTTCTTGGGCCACAAACGAACGTTTAAGGTCCATGTGGCAGTTTCAGATAAAAGTCGGTACGCCACCAGCATCGATTAAGGATTTTAACGCGAATAAACATATTTACGTTATGAGTGCATACATCGAACCCGATGTACATATTCCTTCTTCAGTGATTGATTATCATTACGAGGAATCGCGTTGGTTCTCAACTACCCCGAATCGACAATATAATTGTGGGTTTTACAATCGCTTCGGAGCGGGATACTTGGATTCTCCATATCCGATTAAACCGTGCATGGGACAGTGGTTAGACGGTCCAAGCTACCCGCTGCTGTCACCATGTCGATTAACTAATATCGGCGATTACGAGGCGAATCGATGTTCACAGAGCGCTTGTTATTGGCACAACTTTATTTGGCCTAGTAACGAGAGAAAATATACGGAAAACCACTGGGGATATCCATCGCTAATGTTCAGAGTTGCTCAATCTTCGCTCCATCACGGACTGTGGAAAGCTAAACTTTTCCCACCCGTCTATACCGACCAGAGCGACTTTAAACGGGTATTTTACCATGACGGTCGACGAATCATTTTCAATCCGAAAGATGTGACAGAGGCAAATGCAATCGTTGGACCGAATTTCCAGCGTCGCATAGCTCGTGATACAGAAGCGACAGACAAGGACGACGGAGTGTCGTATTTTGTTCACCCTTCGGGAACGCGACCCGCCTACAAATTTCAATCGACCAGTCTAAAATATCATTTGGATAGTTACAATACCGATTTCATTCGAAAATAAAACAACGTAACTGCTGCGGGTTACTTGGGACTTTATTTAAAGGTAATAATCATGCACACACGGGTCCAACGATCAAACACTTGGATTTCTGCTGCTTGTCGAAAAATCTCTAGTTAGTCCCTGTAGATCCGAATCCGTTTTCTCCGCGCTGGCTATATTGCAACTCTGACACTTCTTCCAATTCTGGCAAGTAAATTTTTTCGCAAATTAACTGAGCAATACGGTCACCTTTCCTGACGCGAAAAACTTTGTCAGAATGGTTAAACAGCAAAACTTGAACGATTCCTCTATAATCAGGGTCGATAACTCCGGCCCCTATATCGATAGAGTGGTGCAACGCAAGTCCCGATCGTGCGGCGATACGTCCATAGCAGCCAAAAGGCAATTCTATTTTTATGCCAGTGTTGATAAGCGCCTTACTTCGTGCCGGGACAAGAACTTCTTCAATACTTTTCAAGTCGAATCCGGCTGCTTGATCCGAGCCTTTAGTCGGAACGTATGCATCTCGAGAGGATCTCGTAAATTTTAAAACTGAACAGCTCTTACCGGAATTCATCATATGCATTAGGGCTTGCATGTATTTCAAGCAAATGTACGACTATTATATACTATTCGATCCTACGAGATTGGGTACGATTATTTGTGGGAGAAATCAAAATCCGTACTTCAGTATGTATACAAGTCTTTATTAAATCAACCAATTTACATGTATGTAACGCTAAAGTGAAAGGACAAATTAAGATGCAAACAGGTCTTCAAACTGTCTCAAATAAACTTCTGCTTGTATCGCGTTCAAATCACATCCACAAATTTTACGAATATTCCTTCTATACCAGAAAATGCACCTTCCATTAAGTTTGCTGAAATTGTTGTAAGTCAAACCCGCCTTGTATAACGCGCTCATACCGTGGTTCCACTGGAAAAACTCCTTTGGATCGTTGTCTTTGAACTGCGGTACGTCATCCTGGCTGATACGGCAAATCTGTAAATAGTCCAAGGAAAGGCACAGCAAGTACAACATGAAATTGTCTCGCAAATAATCAAAGGCTCGATCTGCAGGCAACTGATTAATTATTTTGGTCAGGTCCAGCGTCATAAACCAGGCTATGATTGCGTTTTTGGATTCTCGTTCACTGAATTCGTATTTGTTTTTGTACTTTGTATTCAATAGAGTTTGTACTTTGAGTGCATGTTCATGTCCTTTTGCACACTGCAACGCTGAATACCAAAACGCAATCCGTTCTGGAAAAATTGTGCGAGCCACTTCCATTATAAATGTTTGACAGCAAATAAATATGGTTAAATCACTTGAGGTAGCGAACGGCGGCTGATAGAAGATCGGGGACAATCGACATTTTTTAAGGACTTTTAGCTTGTTTTTTTCGATGCGTCGTGCAGGAAATAGGACTTGTAATGTGGCTCTAATGCCCGATACTATGCCACACAAATCAAATATACCGGATATTAAACCCATATTGTATTGACACGTTAATCAGGAACTAATTGACTCGGCAATACGGACGAAAAAAATTAAGACCTCGTCGATATTTATACCCATCGAGAGCTATATCACTGTAATACATAAACATTCACGCGCAATCGAATGCTGGCAAAGATCCGATATAATTTATGTTCGGCAATGATCTTAGCAAGGAGTGCTCATTTCCCGATGTACCATAAACAAGGAATGTTGAAATTGTGAGATCGTTTTTAATTGCGGCAGGTCAGGAACAGCTGCGAAATACTTCAAATTACCTTATAACGACGGTAGTAAAGTGAACTTATTTACTGTTGTTCCATCGAGAATAAAATTACCATTTGCATGTTTACTGAGACCGGGAATTGATTCACCTATTACGAGGATTATGAAATCTCCGTTATTAACTGGACTAATAGAGAGTTCGGTTGGATTGACTTTGTTTATCGCAACATCGTTTAGTAACGTATTGATCTTGTACGACATCCACTCACTGACAGCTATCGTCGAGATTTGCGGTTCAATCGCGTAATTGATCTTACGAGCCGTGATTCCATTTTCCACATTCAAATTGAGCACTACAGTTTTACTGTTTGTACCCGAATCTTCGACATTCGATTGAATGATCCCAGCCGTGGCAAATGTGAGTGTTTTTCCGATATAAACCAAACTGCTGTTTATTCGGGCCAAAAGATATTTACCTTCGTGCACATGGAATAACTGGGAACCGCGAGACTTGATAGTTGGCGCGGTGAATTCTAAATTATTTTCGTGTTTGATTCCGGGAAAGTAAAGTTTTTGCGCTCCTGTATAAAATTCCAAACCGTCCCAAGCGATTGCGTTCGAATGAGTTTTTGCTGGAACGTTTCTCGGTGAGATGGAGATGGGGTCCAATTTGTTGCTTTCCAACATTTGAATCGAAGAGGGTATCGTCGGGAAGGGCCTGACGTTACGCGACACTCGATAAATGAGTCGAGCATATAAATCAAAATTGAGAGGTACCGCTTGCTCTCCAATTATGTCGATTAGAGTCGCATAATAGTTACGTTGGCCGACGTCAATTTTCAATGTCGACCAACGGTAGAGTTCAATTAAATCGTTCAAATTCACTAACGGTCGAACCGAATGCTGAGTAAAATAGTCGCGAACTATTTGCAGGTCAACTTTCGAACCATTTACTCTCGTCGATAAAATGTAGGAATATACAATGTTGGACAAATCGGAAATGGTCGTCGGATTCACGGTTAGCGTTATCATTTTCAGCAACTCGTTTATGTAACACGTATTGGTGGCCTTTGGATATTTGGCCAGATAGTAAAGTAACGAATTTCTATCGACCGAGTTTCTAAAATCGAACGTATTGAGCGTGGGCAAATCTCCATTGACAAAAAGTCCTCTTACGTCGTTACTTTTAAATGACGTGGCATTAGTTTTTAGATCGTAGTACAGACACATCGACGGTGACAAATTCAGGTATAAAAATCCGAATCCTATGAACAATAGTAAAGCGAGCGCAACTATCATAAAAGTCATCTTATTAATAGTTTCCTCTATCATGGGCTTGGCTCTTGTTGAATCCTATTAATTAGAGCGGCCAACCCTTCGGTTTGTTTCTTCAAACGTTTATTTTCGTCGTTGCATTGCTTCAAGCTGGAAATCGTTGTTTTTTGCTGCTTTGTTAGTTCGTTAATTTTGACTTGTTGTTCTGCGATAGTTTTTGCCGAACGAGTAAAATCGTCATAGGACATGGCAAATTGTTTCCACATATTGCTTATACGTTCGATTAAAGGACCGGCAATATCGGGCTGTTGGATTTTTAACCGTTCGAGCTGGGATAAAAACTCTATAAATTGGTCGGAGCTTTTGGGTTTTGGTATGTTGTTTTTCTCCAGATATATTGAAATTTCGTGCAAGAGATCTGGTATTGGTGTCATGGCATTTAGCATTAACACTTTTTCAGCAGCATCGCCAACGGCAAGAAAAGCACCAGGATGACCGACTATTTTGTGTGACTCGCTTTCCATGAGCGTTGCATATGTCCAAAGCTCATCCAGGATGGTGTTAAATTCCTCCAAGTTACTATCATCGTGGTCTTTCAAAGTTATGTTTTGTAGAAGTAATTTGACCTTTGTCCAATTCACCATGACTTAGTAGTATTCTGCCGACATTTTTATAACGCAAACTGTGAAATTTGATTCCGTGCGGTGGCGTCGTTCCGAAAACGTTCGTCCAATGTTTATTGAACTTTTCGTAGGGATTCAAGAACTTGGGCGGGTTACTTTCTTGACCTATTAAACGGGCGACAACACGACCTAGCAAATCGTTTGGTCCGTTCCATTTTACCTGCCCGATATGATTCGTTTTACTGATGTAGATTGCAATTTGTTGTTTATCGCGTAATTTTTCTAATTGAAATTTGGTCATGGACAAGATTTCGTTCAAGCGTTTTCCGGTGAAGGCGCACAAAAGAAAGATGGCCGCGTAGTAAGAAAAATCAGGCTCGGTGTTGTGTTCTAAACTAACTATAGCATACTCGACCATTTTGTCGAACTGCGATTGCGACAGAAAATTCTCCCTTATAGTTTTGAATTGGCCAATTACATTTTTAGGAGGTCTAATGTCCGTTTTCTTTTTAATCAAGGCGATTACCCGTCTAACCAGATCTTTAGACAAGCCATGATCGGTCGACAGTGCGTTGGCAACATTTTCGTAATCGCTACTTTTGGCAATGGCCGTCAGAAATTTATTCGCCATTTCCACGACCCGTTTATTGCGCTTATTCACCACGTCCGATGGCTGTTTACGCGTGTGAATTAATGGAGTATCATAGAAAGATTGGCCATATCGCGCATTTGCCATAAGTAGTTACTTAATTATGAATTGGCGAACGTTTCTGTTAATAATGATTACGGCTTGGATATTGGCCAACTTTCTACTAAAAACCTTCTTTCATATAGCCATCAAAACGATTACTTATTTTAGGAGCATACGATACTCGCCATTCGAGACGAATTCGGAATGTTTCCTTTATAAACACAAGAACTATTATTTGTACGAACCGAACAATACAAAAAGCTGCTTAATATTGTATATGCACGGGGGTGCATTTGTGGCTGGCAGTGAAAGTTCTGATTTTCTATCACGTCTGGCCAACCATACCAAATGTCGAATATATTCGATACGGTATGGTTTAGCGCCCCGTTACAAATTTCCCACACCTATCGAACAATTTCTGCTCATCGGTGGACGTATCGTAACCCAGCAAGAACCACCGTGCAAGTCTTTATATTTTATGGGAGATTCAGCGGGAGCGCTTCACGTTCTCCAAAGTTGGCTCGCTATAAAGAGTACCATATGGCAAAATCGCCTGCCAAGTATAACTGGCGTGCCCATTGAATTTAATCTAAAAGGTTTAATTCTACTGTCTCCCTATATCGATGTTAACGATTCGAGTGTGAGCGGTTATTCCTTTCCGATTATTTACAAAAACATTTTGGATATGTATGGACCGCTATCGGAGTTACGCCGCTTCGACCCCCTATTGATAGAGAGCATGATTGACCTCCCGTCCAGTCGGGATGCCTTAGTTGATCCACAACGACGAATAACGGACATTCCGATTCTCGCTATTGATTCGAAATTGTATAGTTTTGCTCATCACTTGTTTAGGCTAAAGCGAACGTGGAACACGTCAAACTTACAAATACATTTGTTCGGCGACGAAATTCACGACTTTATGTTTCTTCCATCAAAATTCTCCAGGCCAACTAACCTGATTAAGAAATTTATCGAAACGCATCCATAGAAGGCCGCCGACGGCCATGTATGATGTTTTAAGAGAAAACGGTATCGTCCTTTGTGGGCGTATTAGTAGAAAGATCGGCTATGCGTATGCGAAACGAGCGATCCTAATTATTATTTTTTTTGATCCTTGATGCCCGAAATGAATCGTTGTAAACGTGAAGGGAATTGAGTGAACGCCACACCGTCGATATTTTTATAGAGCACTTCAATTTTTGACGCGTATAACCAGTATTGATGTTTTAATGGTAAACAATTGAGTGCCAAGAGGGCAACTGTAATAAAACCGACGAAACCCAGAATTTCTGCGCATTTCATTTTTGCGTACTTATAAGCCTTGTTAGAACGGTACGATGGAAATGAGCGTGTCGAAAACGTTAAAAGCAATTGCGGAAAACCCGTCAATAGCCATCGAAACGTCTGCGAAGATATTGGCCAAGTTTCAATATTTTAGCGGCAATGCTGATACGTTGCAATGGTTTCAGAAATATTTGACGGATGGAGAAAAAATTGCAAGAGTGATGGCAGTGGAAAATATGAAGATGTCGTTAAGCGAACAACTTTCATATCTTCTGACGGAAAACTTTATATTCGAGGCTGTGCGACTAGTGAAAACCCAAAATCCCAATATTACTCTTGTAGAACTATTACGTACAGTGACTTTGCCGAAAATTACTCTTCCACCCTTTAATCCTGAAATATACGTGCCCATGTTATGTCGGCTGTGGAACGTTACGGAAGACAGTATGATCGAATTAACTTGGGACAAATTTCCAAGCAACGATGATGACGATTCGGACGTTCGTGCACAAAATCGTATTAACATCAATAGCTTTCTTCTGTACGAGGCAAAAATTTTACTCGAAAGTTTGGCAGCCTGGTACGGACAAAGTTTCAATACGCTTCCCTTTGCAGAATTCATGTGCCGTTTAAACTGGTTTATTCGGTATTCGTTACGACAGTTTGAGATGGAGAAAACCAATGGGACAAATGATCTATCCGAACTAATTACCACGTTTACGCAACAATTGGCCGAGGGTGTCTCGACGGTGTTCAACTCGCCCGAAAATACTCTCAAAGATGTCATTTGTGCGGCGTTCTTTTTGGTAGACGAACGGCGACAAGAGGAAAACTTTGAACTTCATCTGGACGTTTCAATTATTGATTTTTACCGTAAATTACTCGACTCGCATATAAGTCTATGCCCGACCATGTACGGTGTTTTCATAATTACCAAGCTATTTCTCGGCGGTAATTTTGTCATCGAAGGACTGCCGAGCGATAAAGCTTTAGCCACGTTGTGTGTATGGGCGACAAGAAAAATTTGGTCTCGCAGTTCAACGTTTAATCAAAGGCACCCAGTTCCAGAATTTGCCAAGCTTAAGCAGTTTATACCGGCGTTCATTAAAGACCGATTCTCTCTGAGCAGGTTGCGCAGCATTCCGGCAAGTGATCTAGCAAATCGTTTTCACAGAATGGAGTTAGCGTTCAAAAATAGCAATCTTCCATTGTACATTTTAGCCAATTACATACCTTGGGTGTTTATCGATAAACGATCCTTTAATCATCCGGACGTCGATACTCAATATTTACCTTTGGCAGCGTTCATTCACGTAAGGGACGCGTTGAACAGAGTTAACTCTAACGCAAATCCGCATGCGTTTTCCTCCAAATGCAACGGTCATCAGATTGTTCAAGCGGTAATCAAAGTGCTTTCAATTAGAAATATAGTTGAACCTGTCGAATTGTTAGAGTTGGCCAATACTCTGGCCGATTACAGGTTGTAAATTGTTATCTATTATAAGAATGGGTTTACAAAGAGATACAATTTTCACGTACCTGTTTGACGTACCGAATAAATCTGAGGAGAAAAAAGACCTCCGGGAATGGTTAGAGTTGTTTCTGAAAAATCATAAAACTAGCAAACTACCTACTGAAGTAGCCGAACACTTTGACAAAGAAAGCGCTAGGATATTGGCCGATCTGGAGCATGCAAAATATGAATCGATGAAGAAGGTACCGTTACCTGGTAATCAGATTTTCGGTCGGCAAAAGCTAAAGGATAATATTTTGATCTACGATGACAATGACGTGCCAAGAATTCAGCACGATTTAAACGACGAGATCGAGATGCCTTCGTCCGGTATTAAGGTTTGCACTGATGGAGCTCAAACAGCATTGTTTAATAAATTCGTCGTTTATGATTCTACCTATTCGATTCCCGTATATTTCGATAAACAATTTCCTATCGAGGTAGCAACAGATTTACCGAAACATGATTTTAAGGTGGTCAAGTATGAAGACGAAGTATACACGGTTTTCCGCCAAGACGATAATCATTGGTGGCTCATCGGAGCGGATGTCGTTTACACGAATGTCAAACCGACACCTTCTAATCCGCTCAATAAATTCGTAGTGACGATGGACAAACTTACGTTCCCAAGTGGAAAAATTGTTCCCATGAAAATCGAGAACATGTCAATTGGAAACCAAAAATATATTACCGTTTTCCAAATCGGCACAGGTTCCATTAGTAACCTGAAACTGAACAGTGCCGGAATTCCAGAAAGCGACTTTATTATTGAAAAAACAATACTCCATAGCATTGAACAAGAACGATCGCGCCTTCGTGAAAACTCATCAAAACGAAAACAAAACGAGTCTCCGAGTCGATCGGTAGAGGGTAACCCTTTGGATAGTAAACGCCCAAGAAAGTAATTTCTGTCCATCAATAAACGGACACCAATGTTTATAGCATTGAGAAAAAAAATAAAGCGGTTGAACTAAGTCGAATTCATTTTTTCAATAGTCGTTTCATTATTATTAGGTTGAAGTCTAGTAGGAAACGTGTTGAGAAACCGGTCAAATTTATTATTTTCGGGACACGGTTGCCTCCACTGGTTTTTGGCTATATTCGCTTCAAACAAGTACTCTATCAGACGAGTGAATTGATTCACTGTAGTATTGTCGGTATCATAACTTTTGTCGCCGCTAGCCGTTTGTCGTAACATGACCCTTATACATGTTTTGCATTATGACTTTGTACATTAGACTGGATCCAATGATCAATGTGAGCTTGTTGCGAATATTCATGAAGGTCGCAACGAAAATGACGATCGTCTGAATCAGGAGAATCAGAACGAACCCGAAAATACTCCTTATGACGGAAGGTTTGAACCGGCTCGAGTCATTGAGCCGTGTGTTAGGGCTCAGATCGACACGTTGCGATTGATTGTCGGCAGATGAAGTTTGAGGAATTGCATTTCGATCTGTTTCGCGTTTATGTCGAGCAATATCACTAGCCATTTCCACTTGCTTTCGAATTTTTTCATAAGCGTCATCGTACTCTTCGACACGCATGTTTTCTTATTATAAGATAGGGGGCATGTTTTCTATACCGTGGCAATATTTACTAATAATCATTTCTATTGCTTTAATTTCACTGGCAGCGTTTGTCTATATCATAAAACCGGAAAGTAGCTACAAGAATTCGTCCAGCTCCATGGCTTCCACTCCGACTTAGTTGGGTATATTTTTTTACGAGATTTTTCTATGCCGACAAACGTTAGACCCAAACTAAGGAGATGGGTTTCTCTAGCGAAATCAGAGGGGCCTGGGCGAGAGAAACGATCGAAGGGGATTTCAAAAAGAACTTGAAGCTGCTCGATAATTCTAACGAACTAATGAAGGAGTTTTTTGGTTCGACGGAAACCGTGAATTTCAAAACGATCGGTTCAATGGATACGCATGACTTTATTACCGGTCTACGAGAAGGGGAAGCTGCTCGAACGCTTTCGAAAGCCAATCCTGCAATGGCATCGATGGCCGTCGAGACAAACCGATTTATTCAGGCAATGAATCGAGAGGTTCTGGAAATGCCCGACAAACATTTGAAAAACATTGCGGCAACCGGCGAAGAGATCCGTAGCTCTCTGCCGGATCTCGACCTGAAAACGAATTCGGCGGAACTCGAAACAGAGATTGCCAAAGACTCAAAGACCAAAGAGAAGGTGGACAAAATTGAAGAAAGGAAAAGTAAAACTGGAAAATATTCTTTGTTCGCCATTGGGTCGATCTTTGTCGGCGGGACCATCTATAGTGCGCTGAACGCGATAGCAGAAATTCGCTCTGGTTGTATCTATTATAAAACGCATAATCAAACAACTGTGGGCTGTAAAATAATTAAATGCTCTTGTTCGTTTCCCACGGTGGGTTCGGGCATGGGTGCCTGTACGACTCTTCCGACCAATTTCCCGCTTTCGGATTGTACTTGTACGTCGAATTCTCCACAATGTTTGAAATGCACAGCGTCCAAAGAAAATTCGCAGGGTAAAGAAAATTACGATCCGACGATATTACATGCAAACGAGGTGATCAAATGCGTTTCCAAGTCGATAAGCGAAACAATAGCGGATCTTTACAACCAGTTGCCTCGTTCGATTATAGGTTCGCTGACCAATTTGGGAAATATTGTCAAATATGTAATATACACGTTCATCGGATTCGGGTGTTGTTACTTGCTGTTTAAACTTTGGCGAAGCAAATCGAAGGCAACTTCACGTTCAGAATACTCGAATTATGCGGCGATAGGTGACAACGGACACAGTATGCATTCAATGGATTCAATGGATTCAACGGACGCAGCTGTAGACTCAAACGGTACCGGTTATCGTAGGGCCCGTTACGGTCTTGGGACAGCCGCCACTCGTTTTCAAGAGGCGGTTAATCAGTTGGAAACTAGACTAATGGATCGTTTATCCAAAGACCGCGAACAAACTCTTGACCGCATTAATACCGGATTGAACCAAATAAAAAATGTACTGGAAACGCAGATAGTTAGACCATTGAAAGATCACGGTACGCAAATTCAGAAAACCGGTAATGAACTTGTAACACTCTCGAACTATTTTAAAGTGCGTGATCAAATTAGCACGAGTAAAGATGTGGACGCTATAAAGAGCCTGGTATTTCAGATGCCGACGCAATCGGTTTTTAATCGAACCGTACCGTCGTCGTTTAATGCGAATCTTCCACAACTCAACTACAGCGACTCGTTGGTAACCTGAGAAATTTTTTTGAACACAATGCGCCTGGAAACTCTATTTGGTGCTACTCACGAGGATCGCATTCGAGTGGCACTCGGCATGGAAACGAACGAAGTAATAGAAAGTATTTTTTGCGATCAAACAGAGCACTACTGCCAGATCAACAAGGATCAATTACCTTGGAGTCAGATTGTTGAGCCGAAATTAATTGGTCGCTGTAAGCAGCTCAATAATTTCATCAGGCAAATGTTGCACATCAATTGCGGTTGCTATGTCATTTACAAATTTCTAAACTCGCCGCACGTAACCATGAGTCATCGAGTGGTTGAGAACAACAAAACGACTTTCATGCACGACATCAGTTTGAAGCAAATCACGAACGAGTTTCCTCAGCTCGAAAAAATGTTTTTCGACGTAGAGAACGTGCATAGGTTCAGAGCTTCGCAAACGCTGGTCGCCGCCAAGTCATCGCGTTCGACCAAAGGGGCTCCAACTCAAAGAAAATATCGACGGCTACTCTCAACGCCCCAACTTTACATCAGCCAATCAGTGGGAGGACATGTTAAACGGGACGGTCAGTTGATTCTATCTTTACCGTTCGACATTAGCAAATTTTTGTTACGAGATAAAATTGGTCGTTGTAAACACGACCATTTTACTGTGGTACGGGTCAGCGATCGTTCCCATGATGAGGGCGAATCGTTCTATAATGTATGCAATCTATGTTATAAGGCATTGAATAAACTTTCATAACAATGAATTTGATTGGTTTTATTTATCGGAACGATGTGCTTCTCAAAATTCACAATATCGTTGGAGATTTGATAAAGCAATACCCAACGTTACTCGATAACGACGATTTGATTGCCTACAATGTCGAAGAGTTACGCGAAACCGTGCAAGACTTGATCAATACTCATTTTCAAATTAATTTACCTATCGATGCCATTGTCAATTTCTTTGCCGACGCTGTAACGAAACAAACGTTCAACGATAGGGCCTTTGAAATTCTGTACGATAGTATAGTGGCCGATAAAAATTTAGTTACTCGTTTAGTAAGCCATTTCATTGTGAAACGGAAAATCGAGCAACAGGTCCGTGATTTTCTGCAAGAGTACAAGGGTTTTATAAAAGCTGGTTACGATAGCACCAAGCTAATGTTTTGGAATACGGAAGGAGCGAATGAGAGCAATTTATGGTTCGAAAGGAATAAACCCATCATAAAGGCCCTCTTGACAAGTCTATTACAAAACGGCGTGCCGTCGTTGAACACTGATGAACACCACAAGGAGAAAAATTATAAACGCAAGAAGGCCGATACACCTAGTACCCGTACGTACACTACTAACGTTTGATGGCAATTTCTATACACGTTCGATAAAACGCTTATTTTTTTTTGGCAACCGTTATATTCGGAAAATGACGCTTTTTCTAGCATAGTTTTCAAGTTGTGCGTCGGCCACTGTGACATGTGGACAAGCACAAACCAAAACGTGCACCGGCATATGTGCATTAGCTAAAAACGTTAGAGCCATAAATAGGCTCAAAATAATATTCTGCGGCACGATAAAACTCGTCATTATTAATGCCACTACGATCCATGCTAAGATGGTTTGAATTCCGAGTCCGGCGAGAATATCACAGTTGCGCCATAGTATATTGAAACGTTTATCTAGTTGATCGTCGAGTGAACTTTTGCATACGAAGCACATGTAGTTTATTTTCTCTAAGCGACCTTCTCCGTGATAATTGACAGGTGTTATGAATGGTTTTAGACCAGGATGCAATTCGTACTTGATGCCGTTATACGGTTCCTCGATATAATAGTAGTAATGCCTACACCAACTTGAACCGAGAAAGGATTTCAGATAAACCTTGTACATGTTTATATATGTCTTATAGCATAAGATGGTCGTTTATCAAAAAAATGAAGTGACTTTGACCAACGTAAAGATTGTACCCGTTTTCTTTGTTATCCGAGAACGTTTAGAAGCTGTGAAACGTTATTTAACATCCTTCTCGCTAGATTTGTCCAAATATGTAAGGAACGACGGTATATTCATAAATGATGAAATCGTACCGATTTTATTACACCTTTACACTGAATTGACCCCTAAAGATCTGGTTCCCGGCATCGACTTGAGCGGTAACAATGGCGAGAATAAACGATTCTTTTCCTTTCGATTGGCCAGTACGTTGTACCAAATATGGCGTAAATGTCTACAACTAGAACTTGCGACGCCGTGGGAAAAACAATTAAAACTCAATCTCGTTCAGCACATGTGGAATTTTAATCAAGAATGCGTTTCGTCTGAAGAAAGAAATAGACAATGTGTCAAGTTTACGTTTAAATCATATAGGGTTCCTAGTAACATATGGAAAATGGACGATATATCAGCAGCAATTTTTCTCATTCGGTTTCTACTCAGTTTGCCTACTAAAGTAAAGTTGCCATTGAACGTTGATAATGTCGAAACAAGAGTGGCTTTTATATTGCAGTTGTTTAAAAAACGCGATCTGGATACTTTGAGGGGCGATTGCGTGGAATGGAAAATCAATCGCTATAAAAGTCGAAACAAAACGGTAAATCAATCAGAAAACATTAACACAAGTTTACTCGAATCAGATATACCGACAGAACGCACCGATATACCGACAGAAGGTCCCGATATATTGACAGAAGGTCCCGATATATTGACAGAAGGTCCCGATATAGCGCAAAGGATAGATACTTTGAATAAGAAATTACTTTCAAGTATTCACGACTTTGAACTAGGAGAAATTGTGAACAATTTACTAACGGAGGAGAATCATGAGTAAGAGAAATATTAATGAAGCTTCGGACTTGGAAGAAGTTAGCGGCGAATCGATGTCTCTGTGGCAGACGCAACTAGGACAATCAACAACAACCCCGTCACGCAGCAGTGAACAACAATCTGAAAACGAAGAGGAAGAGCAAATTCGCTTAAACGAAAACGGGAATAGTAATATTCTCGTTTCGGCGCCCGTAGAAGATACCAACAAGATTGAACGTGATTTTTTTGCCATGAAAAGGGAACAACTATTCTCCGATGTCCCTGTCATGGGTATAGGGCCTACTGGTCCCGATCAAATCACTACCGCCGTTACGCTGGCGGGGGCTCTAAAATATTTCGGTGTCGAAGAAGCTTCAGACATGGTCAACTTTATTAGCGATGAAACGTATGAAGAGACTAAATACATACCCCGAGAAGAGCGTATTAAGCAACTGGTCAACGATAAGGCTTACCGACGTTTTCGCGAACAATTATGCGATTTCGTACATGTGATACTAGGTTCTTGCTCAAATAACACGGCCAGCAACTTGGTGGAATATATTAGCTTGCGGGGTCGATACCTAGGTCTAGACCAAGTGGCCGGTGAGTCCCATGTGAATGCCATTATCAGTTTTGCTGGTATCGAGGAGATAAAATTGACATCGCAACGAAGGTTTCAATCGTTACGCGACCCGATGATCAACAAGGAAGCGGTCCGTCAATTTTTGTCCAGCAATAACGTGAATACGAAAGATATACCTATTTATCGAATCGTAATGGCACAAAAGGCGAGCAAATTCTCCGTCGATTGGGAGCCATCCGAAAATCTGGTCGCAAAGTCGACGAGTCCACTAAAACAACCAGAATGTCCTGACGTTCTATATTTAGCGATTACTTCCAGAAATGGGCTATTGAACACGCAAACTAAATTTGTTCGCAACGAAAACGGACAGAAGGAAAAGAAAGCGTACGTTTTAATGGAGGCTTTCCTTGTTGCACAATTTCGAATCAAACCGAAAACAGCGTCAAAAGTTGTCGTCAGAAAACGTTGAGGAAGAAAGCTTGACATTTCTGTCATTACCACCGTCGCCAGGGATATTGATCATTGAACGGAAAAAAAACTAAGCGGTGGTCATCTTGGTTTTTTAGGCTAGCGAATTTATATAATTGTAACGTTGATATGTATGTACACTAAAGGGTTTCTTTGTTATATTCTTGGCTTTTATTGCGCGATAAAGGTTTTCGATGATTGAATTGTGAATTTCATTATTGCCAAATCGAACATAAGCACATAACCAAATTAAAGGCGCTACAAGCAGTACTAGGGGTTTGGCGAAAAATATAGTCAACGCTATGACGGTAATCAAAATGAACAAAATGATCACCGTCAGGCATTGACGAGCCTGTAGTGTCTCCGTGTAACTAGTTAAATCGGTCTTTTGCATAAGATGAGAGAAAATTTCATAACGGGTCATCCACTCGTCGGTATTTCGCACAATGTCCCTATCCCAGTCGTAACGTTGTCCAATCGAATTTGACGTTCTGGCATTTAAATATTCACTTAGACATGAAATTTGAAAAAGGGTCTGGGTATGGTAGAGACGAGGCCTTTTGATTGAACCACTATCGGTACGACGTGCAATCGTATCCGAACCTGACGTGTTGGAACTTTTGTAACGAGAGTGGGCGTACGAAAACTGAGACTTGAGTTCGGGCATTGGTGTGGTTGTCGTATTATCGTTAAAGTTTTCATTGAGCACGAATTTCGAAAAGAAACTGGGATCTATTTCGCAGTTTGGATCGCCAGTTTTGTAACGTGTAACTATTGCCTGTTCTCGTAATATTTCTAAAATCTGGGAATCGATCTGATTTTTAAGACCAAGCGGATCCCAACCTAACATGACCGCTAAATCGAGGAAAAGCGCAATATCGGCAACGACACCAATTACAGTTGAGCTGACGGCAGCCATCCTGGTCAGCATTAAAGTGAACTTTGTAGTAGACTTTACGATCAAATATGAGGCAATATGTCCCATTTCGTGACTGGCTATTGTGTCAATGATACGAGCCGAATTAGATGCCAGTACTTGACTCATATTCGAAAAAACTTTACTCAATATCTCCTTGAACTCGGGACCTAGTTTCTGACTGAGCAAATGCCAGGAATAATCGACCCCGACTTGTACGTAAAAATCCTTTTGTACAAGCATTTGCATTATGACAGAAGCGATACGACTGAATCGATCTCCTATCGAATCCCAGTCGAAAGATGACGAGAGATTTTGTTTTGTGGCTCGGGTTTCACGGACGGGACGACGACGACGATGATTTGTTTTCGCAATTTCACCTATGGGTTCTAGTAATCGAAGATATTCAGTTCGGGACGAGGAACGATTAGTCGTATATTCGACGGAATCGTAAAATAGAAATCGTTCCACAATGCCCGATGAATTATGAAATAGAAAATGGCCCCGTTTTTCTTGGGACAACATGGCAGGCGTAAACCCCAAATCGCTCAATAGTACGTCGGGCTTAATCATTTTGAATGAATCGTTAATATGTCTTTTCCAAACATGTTTGTCTAGCATATAGGCGGGTAGGGATTTCAAATCGGGTTCGAGCGACACCTGATCTCGTGTACCGGCGTTAGGACTGGCGGCCTGGTCTATGAATTTAATCAAACTTTGCCCCAAAAACGTATAACCGAGTACTTCGCTCCACCACGGCTCTTCGCAATCGTCGCCTTTTAACTCTTGGAAATACGCGTCGCAATAATATTTGTTTATGCGGCCTTTAATAGTTGGAATATTGTACGTATCTGCCTCGTACGATACGTCGAACCCTGTAGCTAAAGTGTTGACACGACGCACGTATTTAGTACTTGCCCTGATCGTAGGATTGGTCATCCAAGCGTGAATGGCGCTCGACACCCAATAACATTTGCCATTGTGATACTGTGTCTGCAACGAATGAACGCCGGTACTGGTAGACGGTATGTCGTTACGAAAGAAACATGCCGGCTCGCAGGCCGTCCATGTGGTGTCGCCCGATCGAAAAGCGAAAGGTGCATCCTTGACCGTGCAGTCGAATTTTTGGCCACTAGGATTGCAACTAATTTTCGTGCAGCCCGTTTTAGTCCAAGTCCAATCTACCCAAATTGCCCAATCAGCAAACTTTTTTTCGTAAACGTAATCCTGAGGTGAGATGGCCGGTCGGATCACTATATCGCACCAACTGAAAATTTCAGGGTATTTGTTTGCCATTTTCTCGGCCATAAAAAGCTTTTGACGTTGTGTCGCATACGTGGACATGTCCAAATAATCGGCATTTTGTGGTACTATTTCGTTGGTGTCGTTTTTTTCCATCGGATGGCATCTTAAAAAATTACATATCCCATAACGGAAACGAATCGCTAAAGAGTCCTTTATAGGTTCCACTTATTTTGGCCTGCTTGGTGCGTGCCATTTCTTTTACTCGCTCACCGACCGAAGACACGATAGAATTTGAAAAGTACCCACAGCCATTGACAAAGACTTTCAGACCGTGCTCGTCGCAAATATCAATGGAAGGTTTACCATCTAAACACATACCCGTGCCCGATTTGTTTACATAATATAAGCCGAGAAATTCGATGCCCGCATCGCAATCGTTGGACGCATTTTCGATCCAACCCGGCGAAATTTTTTCGATTATCAATTGTTCAGTCCAAACGCCGTTATGATTATTGTTCAGTATTGATGCGGTATCTGAAGGCACGTTCAAGTATTTCGCATCGATAATGAAACGTTGTGTGCCGAAATAAAAAAGAACTCCGTCATATTTCACACCGTCGGTGTTGTAGTAATGTGTCCTGTCGGACTCGAATGAGGCAAACGAATCGTAGGGAATTAATCTTGGCAACGCGTCGCCGTTACCAGTAATATTGGACGAAATTGCGGGATCGGCACGCAGAAATTGTAACATTTCTCCTTTTGGTGGAATTATATCGTACTCTTTACATGACCCCTTTTCGAGATATTTGTCTGGCGTCCAATAATATAGAGTCTTACCAGTCCCGTCTTCATGTACGAGCTTACGCGTTAAAATAGTGGAGCACGTGACTTTGACAATATTGCCATCAACGCAAGCCGTTTGTCCAACGGGAACTGTTTTTGGCGTAACTTGTAACGTTTCCAAATATTCGACAACAAACGCAGTTGAGCCTGTGCATTTGTAAAGGCAATTGATACGGGAGGCATCGACTCCTAGCGGACAAGTAATCTTTGTGCCTTCCAACTGGCCCCTACAGAGAAAGTATGAATGATCATCGTTAGGTACGCGAAAATTGTCCGCTAGAACAAATTTTTGTGACCCTCCTCCTACGGATTGAAACGTTTTATTGAAACACGTAGGATTGATGCAACGTAAACCATTGAAAACAGGACTTGCTTCGGGACACGATGCATGCACTACAACGCCATTTTGGCATTGATAATATTTCGTACTGTTTTTCACGTCCGGCCAAATATAATTATCGCTTTTCATTTCACATTCGCTATATTCGCGACACGCCACCAGTTGCAAATCGAATTTCTTATTTTGGCAAAGAACCAGTGTCGGGTTGGCTCCCTGTTCTAAACATACCCAGTACCCGTACTGATAAATGTTTGATAAGCCTCCTCCAGTTTCCGTTGTTTTATAAAAATGGGCAAACTCGTCTTGCCTAATTGGAACGTTACCTTTCTGTTTACAGTACGGTTTCGATACAATGCCGTTGTCGACTAGTTCCAAGTTCATATCCAAGTTAAATTCCATAAACAGTTGACGTTCATGAGTAAGAGTATCGGTGCGATATAATTGTGTACCTTCAAAGTCGTACGTAAAAGATTGGGCTCGCCATCTTCCGTGCTCGTAAATTATGCTATTGCCCGGTTTCTAGGCTGAACGAATAAAGTACGACGTCCCAATCGATTTCACCGCTGATTGAAGAATACGGAAAAACTTTTACTGTGCCAACATTGGTGACGGCGGGTATCGTCGTTAATTGTGCGTCTTCCGCAATGCCCATCATAAACGTTTGCAAAGTTTTATCGTCCATTTGTCGTGTCGGAATTAGCATATAAATGGACGCAAATAAAATTATGAGAACGAGTATTAACCACATAAGCAGGTCATTATAATTGGTGCTCCTTGAAACTAACTACGTTCTACTATGGCGTCTCCGAGTTGCATGGGTCCGCAGAAGAAAATAAGCATAAACGTCGATACGAGCAAAACGCCGAGGCTGCTTTCTTCGGGCGCCGCTTATCA
>OU892285.1:9496097-9545888 GCA_917834065.1 Ceutorhynchus assimilis
TAAGAAATTTATTTAACAAAAGCATTATTTTTTTTTAAATTATAAAAAGCATTTCATCTTAGGTTGGTATATAATATTTAAAAAAAAGCCTTTTTCGATTATCTAATATTTCAACAAGTCTCTCTTGTTGTAATTATAATGCCTAATTTTTATTTACGCTTATTCTACCTTCATTCAGTATTTGTAAACACTTTTTACAATCATCAACTTTCCTCTGATACATTTCAAGGTTTTTTAACACTTTTTCACTTTTTTGATTAATTTCGTCAATCTCCAAATCTCGTTCGATGAATTTTTGAATTTTTGAGATTGGTAACCCACTACTGCTATGTTATTATTTTTAATTCTGATTTGTTGGATTAAATTAATTTTTGGATAAACAAGACTTTTCAAGATGTTTAACGTTCCCACCAAATCCTCAATAACCTCTCCATTTCGTTTCTGGTTGTTTCATCGGATTTGCTCATATATTTGAAAACTCTTTCGATGTCGCGACGAAATTCAGAGGTGTACTTGCGAGTTATTTTTCTACTGTTTTGTAAAACATCATTAGCAAGGTACATCAATACGCCGATCATCTTTGGCTAAAATTAATAACATATATTATGTAATGGAATGTTTTCAAATCCAAAACAGAATATGGAATGTCTTAAACCAGAATGGTTCTAAAGTTATAGGTACACACATAAACTATGTCGTGGACAGATATTATCTTTTTCCCATTTTCGGGGTTAAATCTACACCTTCAATTCGGTCGCACACTCGTTATTTTTGTATCTTATTATTATTTACGTCCCAAAGAATATTAAAAAAAAAGTTTGGTGGTGCAACAATTTTTTTTCAGAAGTTAGTATCTTTCTCCTATTTATGGGGTTGAATCTACCCCCTTCAACCCGGTTGCACACTCGTTATTTTTGTATCTTATTATTATTTACGTCCCAAAGAATATTTCAAAAAAAGTTTGATGGTGTAGCAAATTTTTTTTCCGAAGCTAGTATCTTTCTCCAACCTTTTGAATTGAATCCACCCCCTTCAACCCGGTCGCCATCGGCATAGCTAGCCTCCGTGTTCACGGGGGGCCATGTCCCCACATGTATATTAGATTTAAAAAAAAAGCAGTAACGCTATAATAGTGAATATGGGTTAAAATATTTCAATATAACTAATATATTAATTAACTTATAAACTTAGCGATTAATACTATCTACAAGAGAAGTTTTCTACGCTGTTGACTGAAAGAATCTACGAGGCTATGTCAAAGTCGACATCAACAATTTTTTCTATGAACAATAAAGACAAATCTGTATGTCTTTCTTGAGTCAGGGTCGTTCTCAACCAATGAAATATCCTCCTCATGGCAGAAAAATACCTTTCGCACGTCGCAATTGAAATAGGCAGAATAATCGCAACTTTAAAAGTGTTTTTTGATAGAATCATGACAACAGTTTCCTCAAATTGTAGAATACAATTTTTTAGAACGGTCATTTCTGCCCCTGACGCAGAATTCAAAATTTCACGGTATTGCTCAGTAAAGGCCGCTGAACGCTTAAAATCTAACTGAAAAAAATTATCCACTGAATTGGCAAGCACCTTACTTTCCTCTCTTCTCAGCGCCAAAGTCGGAAGTTCTTCCTGTCCTTCACTCTCTTTGATTTCTGGTTGGAGTACTGGGTTGCGTGACATACAATCAGCGCGTGGTGATCAGTCACCATTTTTAATGGTCGGCCGTATATTATCTAATATAGGCATCTGCCTCAGGTAGCTTAGGGACCAGATTACTCCTAATAGCTCCAATTCACTGATTGAATAGTTTTTTTCGCTGTTTGACAAACTACGACTTATGAAAGCTATTGGATGTGCACTTTCTTCGCTTTCTTGTTATAGTACTGCTCCGATTCCGCATGTCGATGCATCAGTGTGTAAGATGGTGTCTTTATTTGGGTCAAAATGCCTTAGTACTGGTGCTGAGGTGAACTTGTCTTTGTGAACCTTAAATGCTTCTTCCTGTATAATACCTCATTGGAATTTTGTGCTCTTTTTCGTAATATCATGTAATGACTTGGCAATTGTTGAGTAGTTGCTTTTAACCCATTTAACCCTGAATTAGTTTTTTCTCAAATTCCAAATATTTTTCTCATGATTATTTATAAGTTGACTAATTAAAGTTGTGGAAAAATGTTTAAAAAAATATTGATCTCTTCCTATTGGTGGAAAATGGTGTCCTTTTAAAAGGACGGTAGGGCTATATGCTACTGTAGATAAATAAAAAAATCCAATATTACCAATACTTAATTTATTCAAGAAACATTATGCTTTATGACGTATCATATTATACTGTATGATATTCCATAAAGCAGTCTTTGGGATGTAAACCAACATCACATTTGGAGCACATAAAGTTTACTTTCTTGTGGCATATTGCACATCGTCTCTGATTTTGGTTGTATTGAACTAAATGATCCAACCTGTCAAAACGAGAAAACTCATTGAGGTTTTTCGGAGGTTTAGAGGGCCCTCTTTTTGTAGTTTTTCTGTATGTTTGCAATAGCTCAGTCGCCATTGACCTACGAAACTCAAGCTGGTCAAGTTTGCCGCTGACGTTTTTATGCAATCGCCAAGCGTTTTGGGCAGCCATATCCACGCAGTGAGCAAATTGCGGAAAGTACCACTTTTTTCCCCTGATAGATACTCTTGTGTCACTTATATTTTGATCTCCGCGATCAACACCTCCCATATTTTCATTGTACGATTTTAAAAGTCGCGGTTGATCTACATAAATGTGTTTCTTTTCTGATTGTGAAAATCTCTTCACTTTATTCACTGGAAAAACTGGCAAAGCATTTGATGCTACACTTACTACATTGTTGTCATGCCATTTAGCGATAACAATCTCATTGTCAGCTAGAACATACTCAAAATAACCTCGGTTCTTTTTCTTCATTACAGCGGCATTGGATAAAGGCGACTGTGGAAGGCGATTTTCTCTCAGGGTACCAGTAGCTTTCATTTTTCTCAATTTCAATTCTTTGAGGAGTGATAGTGATGTAAAATAATTATCGAAATATAAATGGAATGATTTGTAGGGCATTCTCTTCAGAACGTCCGCATATTGAAGTACTACACTTGCCCCAAGTCCCAAATGTTTGTATTTCTCTGGAAGTGTTGTTGAGGAACCTTGGTAGGGATCAAAATACACGATATATCCTAGACGCAAGGCACCGATCCAAAATTTATATCCCCATCTTATGGGCTTTCCTCTTATAAATTGTTTTCCGCCATGACGGCCAAAGTATGGAACCATGGATTCATCTATACAATGGTTTTCCTCAACTGGGGCGTGCTCAAAAAACTTTCTGTTTAGTATATCAAACAAAGGTCTCATTTTAGAATATCTGTCGGTGTTGTCCAGCTGAGTATTATCATTGAAATGTATGTTGCTCATGATATATTGAAACCTATCACGTGATATGGCCTGGCAAATCATTTCATTATTTGTATCAGGCCTATTTTGCCAAAACATCTTTTTTCGGGGTAAAGGGACATAGCCACTTAGGAGCAGAACGCCTATAAAGCAAAGTAGCTCATCCGATGCTAAATCTCCTACACGATTTTTTTGTTGAGCATATGTGTTTGAATACTGAAGGATTTGATTTATTACTTCTTCATCGAAAAACAACCGAAACAGGGCGGCAGGTGAAAGATTGTTTGGTACGGACGCTGTGTCTTCCCAGTCAGAAAAACCTACTGCCTCCAAATCCCTATTCCTCTGGTAGTCAAATAATTTTATTTGTTTTGGTATTCGTTCTACGAAGTCTGCTAAAGGTCTCTCATCATCGCTGTCCCAGTCTTCAGCTTGTTCAACTTCTACGTCAGCTCTAAGCTGAGCACCGGGCAAATTATCCAACTCCACTAAATTTTCATCACCTGAATCTTCATCGGTATCATTTTCATTGATTCCTTCTGGTGGAAAAATTGTTATGTGATCTGGAACCTGAGCCGAATCATCCTCTTCTAACTCATGTAAGAGCTCTGCTAAAGTTAAAGGCTTTTTCCAAAAACTGAAACAAAAACATTCTATTTTCATCAATAGTAGTATATAGACCTACCGTCCTTTTAAAAGGACGCCTAAATCTATGATACTATATCTTGTAAAATTTTGAATCAAATTTCGAGCAATAGCCTTTTAGGCATCTATTAGCATATATTCTACTGAAATATAATCGAAATACCAAGAAAAATACCAAAAATAAAAAAATAACTTACTATTTGTCACTCATTGTAAATAACGTGTGTCAACCACTATCAAAACACTTTTTTCACACCCGAATATCAAAAGAGTAATGACGTACACATGGTGTGATTTGCTATACGATGCCTGACAGTATGCAAATAAAGTGGCGGCACCTATACGTCAGCAGCTCAACTAAGGTAAAAATGTAATCTTTGCTACAGTCCTTTTAAAAGGACGGTAGGTTTATATGGGTTAAACTTTCTGTAAAATTACAAAGTCCTAGGAAGCTTTGACTTTTCTTGGTGTGGGAAATCTCCTGACGCAATCTATCTTTTCCTCATATGGTAAGATTCCTTTTCCGCTGACGAAAATATCAGGCTTTCAAATATTTTAATTTCTTGCTTCAAGTATTCGCATTTTTTGTGTTATTCTCCCAAGCAGGCTTGGTGTTGACACTAGATAATTGCCTCATTTGCTTCGGGACCATGGAGAAAAACGATGTCAGTCAATTATGGTGTTCATATCGAACTAGTTCAATAATAACTATAATAACATTTTTGAGTGATTAAAAATCAGATGAAATAGTGATATGTATCAAAGCAATTTTTGGATTATGTATACAATACAAACCAATAAAGGTAACTTGTGATATGAAGTTTACTCGAGGACTACCTTTTAGAATATTTTAAACCGTAATGGGAAAACAATAACGCTGAATGTGTCGTCACTGTCGTCCTGGTCTATGCCATGTCCTCCACAACAAAAATAGTTTGGTACCGAAAAATGCATTATTCTTGTTGCTCATTTATCGGTTAAATGTAAGAAGGAGAAAAAACAAGCTTAGAAAGAAACAAACTCACAAAAGAGGATCGATCGTTCTGATTTAGTTGTTGATTTGTGATTTAATTGTCCATGTATGTACCAACGTCTTAAGTATTCGCTTATGTTCCTTTTAAATGTATCTATCTATTTTTTTGTTTTTTCAAAATCAGTTTCCTGACTGGTATCAACAAGTTTTTATTGTAATTTTTTTTACTAAACTTGTTATTGTTTTATATTGTTTGTTTGATTATTGTATTTATCGTCCTTTGAATTTAAAAATACAAAGCCAAGATAGTATATGTTTTAAGAAATACGTAATAACACCTGTATTCCCTTTTAGTGTCCTGAGGATGACTTAATATCAGTCGAAACTTCCACATATAAGTAAACAGGTTGCTGTGTTTATTTTGACCCCATCCAACAATTTTCCTACATTAAGAAAATCATTTTATTTAGTTAAGTTATAAGAAATTTATTTAACAAAAGCATTATTTTTTTTTAAATTATAAAAAGCATTTCACCTTAGGTTGGTATATAATATTTAAAAAAAAGCCTTTTTCGATTATCTAATATTTCAACAAGTCTCTCTTGTTGTAATTATAATGCCTAATTTTTATTTACGCTTATTCTACCTTCATTCAGTATTTGTAAACACTTTTTACAATCATCAACTTTCCTCTGATACATTTCAAGGTTTTTTAACACTTTTTCACTTTTTTGATTAATTTCGTCAATCTCCAAATCTCGTTCGATGAATTTTTGAATTTTTGAGATTGGTAACCCACTACTGCTATGTTATTATTTTTAATTCTGATTTGTTGGATTAAATTAATTTTTGGATAAACAAGACTTTTCAAGATGTTGAACGTTCCCACCAAATCCTCAATAACCTCTCCATTTCGTTTCTGGTTGTTTCATCGGATTTGCTCATATATTTGAAAACTCTTTCGATGTCGCGACGAAATTCAGAGGTGTACTTGCGAGTTATTTTTCTACTGTTTTGTAAAACATCATTAGCAAGGTACATCAATACGCCGATCATCTTTGGCTAAAATTAATAACATATATTATGTAATGGAATGTTTTCAAATCCAAAACAGAATATGGCATGTCTTAAACCAGAATGGTTCTAAAGTTATAGGTACACACATAAACTATGTCGTGGACAGATATTATCTTTTTCCCATTTTCGGGGTTAAATCTACACCTTCAATTCGGTCGCACACTCGTTATTTTTGTATCTTATTATTATTTACGTCCCAAAGAATATTAAAAAAAAAGTTTGGTGGTGCAACAATTTTTTTTCAGAAGTTAGTATCTTTCTCCTATTTATGGGGTTGAATCTACCCCCTTCAACCCGGTTGCACACTCGTTATTTTTGTATCTTATTATTATTTACGTCCCAAAGAATATTTCAAAAAAAGTTTGATGGTGTAGCAAATTTTTTTTCCGAAGCTAGTATCTTTCTCCAACCTTTTGAATTGAATCCACCCCCTTCAACCCGGTCGCCATCGGCATAGCTAGCCTCCGTGTTCACGGGGGGCCATGTCCCCACATGTATATTAGATTTAAAAAAAAAGCAGTAACGCTATAATAGTGAATATGGGTTAAAATATTTCAATATAACTAATATATTAATTAACTTATAAACTTAGCGATTAATACTATCTACAAGAGAAGTTTTCTACGCTGTTGACTGAAAGAATCTACGAGGCTATGTCAAAGTCGACATCAACAATTTTTTCTATGAACAATAAAGACAAATCTGTATGTCTTTCTTGAGTCAGGGTCGTTCTCAACCAATGAAATATCCTCCTCATGGCAGAAAAATACCTTTCGCACGTCGCAATTGAAATAGGCAGAATAATCGCAACTTTAAAAGTGTTTTTTGATAGAATCATGACAACAGTTTCCTCAAATTGTAGAATACAATTTTTTAGAACGGTCATTTCTGCCCCTGACGCAGAATTCAAAATTTCACGGTATTGCTCAGTAAAGGCCGCTGAACGCTTAAAATCTAACTGAAAAAAATTATCCACTGAATTGGCAAGCACCTTACTTTCCTCTCTTCTCAGCGCCAAAGTCGGAAGTTCTTCCTGTCCTTCACTCTCTTTGATTTCTGGTTGGAGTACTGGGTTGCGTGACATACAATCAGCGCGTGGTGATCAGTCACCATTTTTAATGGTCGGCCGTATATTATCTAATATAGGCATCTGCCTCAGGTAGCTTAGGGACCAGATTACTCCTAATAGCTCCAATTCACTGATTGAATAGTTTTTTTCGCTGTTTGACAAACTACGACTTATGAAAGCTATTGGATGTGCACTTTCTTCGCTTTCTTGTTATAGTACTGCTCCGATTCCGCATGTCGATGCATCAGTGTGTAAGATGGTGTCTTTATTTGGGTCAAAATGCCTTAGTACTGGTGCTGAGGTGAACTTGTCTTTGCGAACCTTAAATGCTTCTTCCTGTATAATACCTCATTGGAATTTTGTGCTCTTTTTCGTAATATCATGTAATGGCTTGGCAATTGTTGAGTAGTTGCTTTTAAACTTTCTGTAAAATTACAAAGTCCTAGGAAGCTTTGACTTTTCTTGGTGTGGGAAATCTCCTGACGCAATCTATCTTTTCCTCATATGGTAAGATTCCTTTTCCGCTGACGAAAATATCAGGCTCTCAAATATTTTAATTTCTTGCTTCAAGTATTCGCATTTTTTGTGTTATTCTCCCAAGCAGGCTTGGTGTTGACACTAGATAATTGCCTCATTTGCTTCGGGACCATGGAGAAAAACGATGTCAGTCAATTATGGTGTTCATATCGAACTAGTTCAATAATAACTATAATAACATTTTTGAGTGATTAAAAATCAGATGAAATAGTGATATGTATCAAAGCAATTTTTGGATTATGTATACAATACAAACCAATAAAGGTAACTTGTGATATGAAGTTTACTCGAGGACTACCTTTTAGAATATTTTAAACCGTAATGGGAAAACAATAACGCTGAATGTGTCGTCACTGCCGTCCTGGTCTATGCCATGTCCACCACAACAAAAATAGCTTGGTACCGAAAAATGCATTATCCTTGTTGCTCATTTATCGGTTAAATGTAAGAAGGGGGGAAAAAAAACTTAGAAATAAACAAACACACAAAAGAGGATCGATCGTTCTGATTTAGTTTTTGATTGGTGATTTAATTGTCCATGTATGTACCAACGTCTTAAGTATTCGCTTATGTTCCTTTTAAATGTATCTACATATCTATTTTTTTGTTTTTTCAAAATCAGTTTCCTGATTGGTATCAACAACTTTTTATTATAATTTTTTTTACTAAACTTGTTATTGTTTTATATTGTTTGTTTGATTATTGTATTTATCGTCCTTTGAATTTGAAAATACGAAGCCAATATAGTATATGTTTTAAGAAATACGTAATAACACCTGTATTCCCTTTCAGTGTCCTGAGGATGACTTAATATAAGTCGAAACTTCGACATATAAGTAAACAGGTTTCTGTGTTTATTTTGACCCCATCCAACAATTTTCCTACATTAAGAAAAACATTTTATTTAGTTAAGTTATAAGAAATTTATTTAACAAAAGCATTATTTTTTTTTAATAATTATAAAAAGCATTTCATCTTAGGTTGGTATATAATATTTAAAAAAAAGCCTTTTTCGATTATCTAATATTTCAACAAGTCTCTCTTGTTGTAATTATAATGCCTAATTTTTATTTACGCTTATTCCACCTTCATTCGGTATTTGTAAACACTTTTCACAATCATCAACTTTTCTCTGATACATTTCAAGGTTTTTTAACACTTTTTCACTTTTTTATTAATTTCGTCGATCTCCAAATCTCGTTCGATGAATTTTTGAATTTTTGAGATTGGTAACCCACTACTGCTATGTTATTATTTTTAATTCTGATTTGTTGGAATAAATTAATTTTTGGATAAACAAGACTTTTCAAGATGTTCACTTTAGGCTTCCCCATAACGGGTTAAAAGATGCTAAAAACTAGTCTCCAGAATAACTTAATTCCTCATTTTATACTGTTTAAAATAAGAGTAGGGATAGAGCTGAAATTTAAGTTCACATTCCCTCTTTGCTAAATTTTATTTGTTTTATTTGAATCAATATAGAACTATACGTTTATTAAACCAATGCTGAGTAAAACCATTACATTTTTATACCTACTGCACAGAAACTTTTTGAAGTAAACGATCATCCGAACGCGAAAACCAATGCCGAGTAATACATACATATTACAATATGTATAGTAGAAGTAGGTATACAGGCTGTCTAAAATACCATGGGCCAATATTGGCATAATATCAGAAACGGTAAGAGATACGAGGGCGATTCAATTAGGAAAAAGTTTCCATTTTTGAAGGTTATAAAAAATATATTTCATCAAATTCACGCGTGACTATTAGACATTGTATACCACGCTCCAGCGAAAAACGTTGCATCGTGGTAGGTTTTGTTCTGCGCTAATGAGCGTTCAACTTTGCCGGTGCCTACCACGATACAACGCGACACTTCACACACTGTTCCGGAACAAAGCTGCGATTTTAAGACACAGTGTGGCATGATCTACTAGCCTCACACTACAAAACACTGCTTTCAGTTTTTTTTGTGGTTTTAGAAAATCCTATACTTGGTTCCGGAACAGTGTGTTCAGAGGAGTGCGTTGCACAATGGTAGTTGACATTTACAGCTCAATGGTGAAAATTGAACTCGAGTTAAGTCCATATCTAGCACGCCACCCTTGCACACTTTATCAACTAACTGGTCCGAATCTGACCAGATCTGTTTATATAGAGAGAGACATTACCAGCTAAACTGTCCAAACTCCACGTCTTCTGGTAGTAACGCTATAATTCTGTGCTTAGGGTTACATTTTGGCTTTTCTTTGTCACCAGAATACGCTTTACGGCAAATTCCATTCATACAAGCAAATCCTCCCGGGTACAAGCAAATTTCGCTTCAATCGTTGTGAACGAAACAAGGAACGTGTGCCTGTTTACAATCGAATATTGGTTTTTGATCAATGGACAATTTAAACACGTTAACTAGAGTAGGTATAATATGGGGTTTCTGCAACCTCCGTTCTCCCGAGGAGCTTCCAGCACGCCGGTGCGCTTTTTTTAATAATATCTTGTTTATTAAACTTTAATTTCCTATAAGACGAAAGGGTTATTCTAGACAATCAATTTTTTTATTTTTTTTTCAAACGTAAACAAAGAAAATAAAACGCAGTAATTCTAGGGTGACTCGAACATTTTTTCATGACAAAGTAGATTATTTCCGTTTCTTCTGATGTAGGTATACTTTTTAATTGAACTTTTGCAAAAGCAATAACAGTTTTGACAAGTATAACAAAATTGAGTCTCCTCTGGAAAGGCTGCGTATAAATCCGTTGTATAAATTCCAGTATTGGTTCTAACAACCGAAAAAGTGGTAAGTATTAACCGCAATCAGGTTAAATTCTCTATTTACTTACACAGAAAAAAACACTCACAAAGTTCATTCTGTAAATTCAAAAACTGCAGCTGGTAAAGGTTTTCCAACATTTTTCTCACCTCTGTATATCAAGGCGGAACTACCATTGTTTAGTTTTTCAATTTTGTCTTCAGTAAACTCATATCTCTTGGGAAGAAAAATGGACTTTCCATCTTCCAATGCTACCAAAATTGAAAGCCCAAATTGTGTGTCCATTTTACTAATATTAATGATTTTGTAAGGTTTGCCAATTTCTAACTATTCTTTCTTAGCACATTCTTTGAAACTATATTTATCAATAATTTTCACAATCGACATAGTTAATCTAAAAAAGAATATAGTGAATTTTAGGAAAAAATATCTTCGACGTTCAACTAATTACTTCAAGAATCGAAAAAAAATAATGCATGAATAAAGAAACGCTAAGAGCACATCATAATAAAACTTCAGAAAAAAAAATAAAAGAAATAAAGAAATAATAAAAAATGTCTTACCTTTTTTTCCACAAACACACATACGCACACATAAAACACAACTCGTCCATTCAACTCGAAAAAACCCTATTTATACAAACTCATACCCACTACACACTGAAACAAGACCACAAATGCATAACTACATTGGTTTACAAAATCGTGATCTTGTGTGACGTTTCGTAATTACAAATTACAAAGTACTTAATTATTCAATTGTTTCTAGGATTTTTGAAAATTTTCCAACCAGGATCTTTATATATCATTAAATAGCATTTTCTTGTATCAATTATCATTAATTGAAAATAATTAATACAAAAAAAAAGTGGAAAATCGTGAATTACTATTCCTCGTTATTATAAACATCCTCTTAATATTTAAAATGTAAAGCTACGTTTACACATGGAAAGTTTAATGGGAGGCTGTATGCTTTCTTATAAATATGGATAAGAGATTCAAAAAATTACCAAGTTTCCAACTTACCGGCTTTGTAATATACCTTCTGAATAATTTTTTGAACTTGAAAAATGGATAAAAGTACCCAAACAGATTTTGACCAGGTAAATTCAATTGTATTTTATTTTTTAAACATTAAATAGTTGGAGAGGTTGAAAATATTTTTTCCTTTTAGTGTTTTTGTGAATTGACTAGATTTTCTCAACCTCCTACGGCTTCTAAACTTCAGGAGCCACCGAAAGTAGAATTACCTCTTTTACTACCTCAGGAGGATTGGCTCAATTATTGGGATACAAACGTACCGACGTACGATCCAACGGAGTATGTATTAGCCAATCCAATTTTAAGGAGTATTCCACCCAAAAAACTAAAATATTCTGAGAGGTACCATTTTTTATTCAAGTTTTTTCAACTAAGTTATTTTTTCACTTTTAAGGTACAACTATGCCGTTTGAAAAATTTCATACAAATATTTAGCACGACTTATGAAAATTATTTCCATGAACACTGTTCAAATATCGAAGAGGGTGGAATGTTCTATGAAGAAGAATATCTAGAAGGCATAATTAGGCTTTGCTTAGAATGTGGAAAAACAGTGTATCCCTTGGTACGTCTTGGGACAGTGTCTAAACATGAAATATTGGAAAGTAAACAGACGCTCAATACTGATTTTTCTTGTATAATGTGTAAAAAAAATTTACAGATGTTAAAAACGGAAAGTTGTTCATTTTGTTTGAATTTTTATCTAATTTTAAATAGTCTAAATTTTGAATTTCATCCGCGTCAAGCCACTCGAAATTACCCGTTGGTAAATATTGTGACATGGCTGCACCATAAAAGTTGGTAGCGTCCAAGGACATTAAGTATGAAGTGGGTTTGGAAGCATCATAATGGAGAATATATTGATTGTTCGCGGAAGCTTTCCTTACACTACACTGACTGACTCCTCCGCGATTACCGCGTTTCAGAAAGTGTATCATGTCTATATCCTTCAGTAGTTCCAACTCTATGGCTGTCGTTTTGAGAGCAGCATCAAATGATAGCCCTGGAGCTGTATAATACTGGCAAGGATCTAGACCATAGGTTGATAGACACACGTCTCTGAAATTTTCAAAAACATCAGCCAGAATTAATACGTCCGATTTAAAATAAATATCTGAATATTTACCTAAGGTTTCACATTTGAACAAATTCCATGCTTTCTGCACACGCTCGTAATTTTTTCGCTTGATGGCTTCTTTTCTTGAATTATTGTAGAAGCCATCAATGGATGAAAGCTTGGTGTCATCTAATTTTGAAAATGAATCCACGTAGGAATACGGAAAAACGCCCTTCTGTCGAATAATCTGAAACTCAGCTTCCGAGGGAAATTTCTTTCTAACTTCGCGACATTGTTGTGGCTTTAAATTTTGTGATAATTTATCTAGACTTGATGCCATGAATCGAAAACTGTCGAGAAGCGTAATTTTAAAAATACCTTTGTATTTTCCTGATTGATCGAGAGGGATTTTATCTACCAAAATATGTTTGGTAAATGAAATGTACCGCTCCTTATTTTGGGGATAACATCCAATCTCTCGTTTTCTTGAGCTAACTCCTTGACGAAGAGATGGGAATCAAAATTGGACATACAGTGGAAGAAGATAGGGATGAAGTTTGGGCCTTTAAAATTTATATTACAAACGGAGTGGGAGGCAGCTCAAAAATTACCTGTAAGATGGCACTGATCACTCACTCTTCCGTCTTCCACTTTAAATATGGCAGTTTTCCGCATTGCGAAACTCATTCTCTTGTTCTCGACTTAGAGGGTGCTTTGGCACTATCTCTTTCATAAATCGATTATAGATTAATTTACAATCAGTCTCCAACCAGTCTACGAAAACTTTGTGTGCATCAGGCCCTCTGAAAGTCTTGAAAATCGAATGAGAATCATCGAAATCGCATTTAATATAGTAGGCGAAAGAATGAGCAAGAGCCTTGTGTGTTTTCACAGTATAAGAAATTTCGGGATCCAGCTCAGTAGATAGGACAAAGCCGTTTCTGGAACAAATTGGTAGTGGGGGTAACGATGGGCGGCGCTGCAACGGTAACAGCAAGTATTGCTAGATGGCGCTGCAGGTAGCGTACCGATGGCCCGCGCTGTGATGGTAACAGCTTGTATTGCTAGATGGCGCTGCAGGTACCAAGCACTTGGGACCCTCGCCCCTGGTCGTCAGGCGACGGTGGCGGCGGATTGTGGGGGCGCGGATTGGGGCCCGGAGCTGGGGGCGCAGATCCCTGGGCCCCGGTTTCCGGTGAGGGCTTGTCTTGAATTATTTTGTTAACTATCTATGGTGAGAGAGGTAGGCGATTATGTATAGCTGTATACAGATCTAACCAAAGCTGATAAGGCCCACATAACTGATGGGTGAACATAATGAAAGCCGTTAAAATTTTAAAAATATAGCTTTATTTCAATAACTTCTGATTAGATAAGGCATTGAAAATATAATTATATAAATTATAGGCATTAACAATACTACATGGAGCTGCGACCGAATTCCGGGAAAGCTCCCGCAAATTTGAGGTTAGCTCGGGTCACACCCCCGAAATTTCTGATCAAAGGCGCCGCCGATCTAGAAACTTTCCCACGATATCGAAAAAGTTCCCGGGACTCAGGTGCCCCCGTTACTACTACTCTGTAGCAGGCTCACATAACTGATAGGTGAACATAATGAAAGTCGATAAAATTCTGAAAATATAGCTTTATTTGAATAACTTATGATTAGATAAGACATTTAAAATATAATATTATAATTTATAGACATTAACAATACTATATGAACACCATTTCAGTTTATGATGCATACATGCAACTAAATTTTGATGTGAATTGGGTATTGTACCTTCTGAATGTGTATGCTCCAAATTGACAATATTCGGGGGTGTTTGATTTATCTTAGAATACAATTGAAGTAAAAAGTCTTTTTTATTATATCCTTTAACAAAAATAGTATCAATATCCTTGAGTTCAACTAGAAGTATCTGATTGAGGTTATTATATGCAACATTACCAGAATTGTAATGAATCCCATGGATGTTGTAAAACACATACTTGGCAGTCTTCTTATAAGATACTGATAAAGATCTATATGGTGTATTTGGTTTAAACAACCAGGACTTCACTATTTTCCCATCATATATTGCTAATTCTTTAACTTCAAATTTAGGTGTGGAATATCCTTGACAATCTAGCACTAGGAACTTAATTTGGCTGCAGTCAAACGATAAATGCTTTAATAAGGTTTCTTACATCGCCAGATAAAGGTAGATATTCTAGAACACGATCATGCACGATGATGCAATAGGCTCGGGTGTTATTAGAAAAATTCTCCGAGCTTTGAAACTCTAATTTCACATCAACAGTATTGCTCTTTATTGATTCATTTTGTTTAGAACAATCAATAACAAAAAGTGTTGTATTTAAAAAATTCTTAAAGTCCATTAACGGCTCACTACGAACTTTTCCCAAATAATTCATTTGAAAATCAGTATACATTCTATAAGCTTCAGCAACTTGTTTGTTAGTAAAATTAAGATTTAACGATTCGTACGGATAAACCTCTGAATTGAGGTACAGTTTAATATCAGTAATATTCAAATTATCAAAATAGGTACAGTCTTTTTGTGAATTTTCTTTACGATCTGTTTGGAAAAATACTATTACATATCGGGCTCTTTCAGACATAGATTTCACAGTCCAAATATCTCTTTTCGTGGTTCTTAGAGCTGGTAATTCGTGAATTTCCCAATTTCTGAATGCTATGAAAATAGGCTTATTTTTAGCAATTTCCTCAAAAACATTCAGTTTTATAATATCATTGAGGTACACATGCTTAACTTTTAGTTCTATTGAAAAAATTGTAATTGATGCCTTCTTGTTGCTTACTGCGTTCACGTAACAATTCTCATCATTTCTTGCACGCACTAGTTTAATTTTCTGCTTTCCCATGATAACATTCTTGTAGTCAGCAAATACACCAAAAAAGTAATGTAAAGGTATCAGTAAATTAAAATTAACGTCTTCACCAGTGGTTTTAACAAATGACGGTAGCGGTTCAGAGAGCCAATTCCATCCTGCAGTATTCAGCGTTTTGCTCTCATATTCATTTAAGGTCAGAAGATTCTTAACTGTACTGGCGAGACCAGGATCGCGAACTTTTTTCAATTTCCCTCCCATTCAATTCATATCCTACTGATTCAAATAGGAAAGCACCTACATTATTACTCAAAGTGCATTTTCCTGTTTTACCTACAGTTGTTTCATGACTTAATGTTGCCTCTATGTAAAGTTCTGCTTGAGATATATCCATAAAAACATCTTGTTGGTTAATAACAATTTCAATTTCATCATTATAATTGAATGATTTAGTGAATGGGTGATAAGTGTGCCATTCTTCTCGGACAATTGATTCATCTGCGACAACCGACTGAAATATTTGTAGTTTTCCGACTCGATAACCATATTTATGTGCCAAAGAAGTAAGCTGGAGAAAATTTCGCTGAGTGAGCGTCTGTGTCAATGTTGTTTTGTTAACTGATTTCAATGCATGATCACCACTACATATATATTCTTCTCGACCATGCTGCTGGTGGTGGCGCCTATAAGGTGTTTGATAATTAAAAATTAAAACCATTTTTTTTCAGTTCTAATCTAACTATAATTTCTTCTCCCCTGAAATTTACCAGCCTTGCTTCTTGATCCAATATATTTATTGTGATATTATCAATACTTCTCCGATTCACCGGTAAATATATAGGATTACGAGGCTCCTCAATAATACTATTTATATCCAGGATCTACAATTGGTGAAAACTCGAATAATGTGTGTGATGGTGTATTCTCATAATAGGTGCCTGATACAATATTGCACTCAATTCTTACAGTGAGTAACTTAATAATGTTCACCGGTAGATTGGATGAATGAAGTAGGTTAGCCTTAAGAATCTCCGAGGAAAATCCTAATAAATTCCTAATGCTATCGTCAGGAGTGGTGAAATTTATATCGTAGACGCTCTTTATTTCGCACTTTAATGTATTGTTATTTGGTCTCAAAGTAAAATTTGTTGTACTGCTTCCTATTTTCTCACTTATCCATCTTTGAATATACTCTTCTATATCAGTTATCTCATAAGATCCTGTAGGTATTTCAATCTCGTGCTTTTTTTTCGCCACTCCCGTATCAGTGAAGTAGAACTTATTACAACCTGGTTCGATGTTCGGAATGGAATTCCAAGTACTTAATGAAATTAAAGCTAAGGAATAACTAAATCTGGGATCAAGCTCTATTGCAGGATTAATATCCACACTCAAACGACTAGATCGACCCTTTAAGGTGAAAGTTTGAGACATGACTGATGGAAATTAAAAACATTTATTTTATTTATTTAGAGTTTTATTATTATTATTATACAAAAAGCTTAATACAAGATGTCCACAATTATGGGTATTATAGTTTTGATATTGATCATAATTATATAAAATTTTGTTATTTCTAAAATATTTCACTAGCTCTGATGGAGGATTTAGGTTTCCAAAACTATCAAAATAAACCACATTTGTCCCCTTTTTCTTGTACGCTACCCAATGCGTCCCAGGTCCTGCGCTTAAGTCCAAATTAATTATAGCGCTCTCATTTTTATGTGGTAAAGCTGGTAGTGTATCTCTCATAAATACACCTCTAAAATGAGGTATTTTTAAGCGCTTTATATATCTTTCAATATCCATATTTGTTAATGGACGACTAGGTAGCTTTATTGGAAGTTTTTTTGGCATTTTTTTCAAGTACAAACCATATCCAGTCTTGTGTTTAGCTAGATATAATCCGCCTCCTTTTTTTCCCAAAGCAATAGATTCCATAGCTTCGTTATGCCGCGAAGCTTCTGCAAGCCTGTCTTTCGCATCTCGAGCATCGTTTACAGCTTTTGCAATCCCTGCAGCTCCGCCGCTAACCGCGCCCAGAGCGCTCAATGCAGCAAATATTGGGATGAGTGGAAGGATCCCCCCAACTTTTGGCACAGGAATAACTCTAGGAAGTTTTATTTTCTTTCTACCTCCAACATTTTTTATGGCCATTCGTGCAACCTTTACTGCTAACTTTACATTATCTTTAAGGGAATTTCCGCTGAAGCGTTTTAAATGTTTCTTAACATCATTTAGAATACATGACTTAAAGGACTTTAATCTTTTGAAGCTCTTGCGTTTACGTATTTCCTTTTTTCGTTTTTTATTTTTCAGATCCGTTTTTATGGTACTCCCCATTCCAAGCTTACGTTTAACTTTCATCGCATTAGTTACAAACCATGCAGCAGTTTTTTCACCGAAACTGGAATCTTTTGCCTTTGCTCGCTCCCAAGCTCTATTCTCCAAAACTTTATCAGCTTGATGTCTTTTATGTAAATCGTCAAATTTCGAATACTGGATATCGTGTTCTTTGCACTGCCCGTCTAATTTGTTTATTGGCAGATCACCACGAGCCAATCTCTGTTTGAGTTTTGTTCCAGGTCCACAATAAGAGTACCCAGGTAGATGGACTTCAAATGGAAGCTTGTTAATAGAGCTATTTAAGAGATCTTTGCCCATGAAAGTACTCCTTACTAATGAAGCGTAGTTTGAATAATCATTTCTTAAATAGCATGCGGGTAGCAAAGCAACCACTCAGTATAAATGTTTCTAATTTTAACTTAAATAAACAGGCAAGCCAGAAACGGCGAAACAGTGCACTTCTACCTGATACTGTTAGAGCGATAATATGCGGACCAAGTAATTGTGGAAAAAGTAATCTCATGTTAAGCTTGCTTATCGATGCAAATGGATTGCGATTTAAAAACGTGTATGTGTATTCCAAATCACTCTATCAGGAAAAGTATAAGTTTCTAGAAAAAGTGATAAGTCGAGTGACAGGAGTCAAGTATTTTAAATACAGTGATAATGATGAGGTTCTCGATCCTGAAAATGCACACCCTAATTCTGTGTTTATATTTGATGATGTGGCTTGTGAAAAACAGGAAAAGATAAGAAATTATTTAGGTAGACATAATGATGTGGACTCCTTCTATCTTTGTCAAACCTATTCGAAAATACCGAAGCAATTGATTCGTGATAATGCAAACATGATTATAGTATTTAAACAGGATGATATGAACCTGAAGCATGTTTATAATGATCACGTAAACACAGATATGCCGCTAGAAACATTCAAAAACATTTGTTCTGAATGCTGGAAAGAAAAATATGGTTTTTCAGTAATTGTTAAAGATGATGATATAAATAAGGGCAGATATAGAAGCCAATTTGATGTCTATATAACTACTTAACTTATCGCATTTCCAAACAGTATGAGATAGGCTAGCCATCTATCCAGGCCTGAAAATTTGATTACTTAAACTCATACATTTTGTATGAATATGTCTTCTGTAGTTTTAACCAAATTTGATAAACAAATTAAACGTAAAATTAATAATGCTGCTAATGAAATTTAAAAAAAATATATGCAGCATTAAAATTAGAGCTCAGCGAAGAAGATGATGCATTAACTAAACTATTCAATCCCATCAAGGAGCCACTAATCAAATTAGTTGAAAAAACAACCAATGCGAACTTAAATATCAAGAACAAAAAAAATAATATTAAGAATGAAAGTATAAAGGAGGAGGAAAAAGAAGAGGGGGATCAAGAAGGTATTGAATTCAAACCTAGAAAAATTAGAAAATTCTCAAAATATGTGCTCATTTCGAGACCAAGAGAAGAAATTTTTGAGGTCAATGAGGGTAGTGATGAATATGAGGATGTATTTGATAAATCGTCACACGATATGGAAAGAGAACTTGAACTAGAAAAATCTATTGTAGATCGTTCACAAAGTTATAGAAATTATTTAGAACAATACCCCAAAATAGCCCAGGAGTATGTTGATATGCACTATAATAATTCAAAAGAAATAGATCACTACTATCTAAAACATAATGATGATGAGAATAATGATCTTTGGACTATAGGGTCAAAAAATTTTGATTTTCTTTCGAATGGTAATATCAAAGTGGGTGATACGGTTTATGAAGGAACTCAAGAATTATATGATCTACTGTTTATGAAAAATCCTCAAGGACAAACGAAAACCGATGAGTTGCAGCTCCAAGACCTTTTAAATAAAACTAATGTTCACAGAAGAGATTTTAATCCTGCTCACAAATCAAAGGATCCTCATCTTCAAAGTACTAAAACGTTACAAAATTTAAATCTGGAAGCGCTTTAATGGAGTATAATGAAAATCCTAAGCAATATATTAACTATGATGATGTTAATGAGTTAGTGGATAGATTAATTAAACTAGATGCATCCCAAGTAGCCCGTAATGTGAACCACAAGAACGAAATAAATAGTATTTTGGGGGAACTTCAAGAGCTTGGAGTAATTAAATTTTAAATAAAAAAACCTATTCTATTCATGCTTCCATCATTTGTATACAAGCCATGAACAAGTTCGGTCATTCGCTGTCCGCTAGTGGCAATGATACCAAAAAACGAAAACCCATTATTCATAATAAGTGGGATTTACTACCTCACACAAAAAATGGTGACTGATATAGAAAACCATAGATAATGTAACCTCAAAGAACCGATGCATAAAACTGATGCAACCACCAGAGATTTTGTTGATAAACAATTAAAAGAAAATTTCAACGCTCTTAATGACAACATTAGTAAAGTAAATGAAAAAGTGGAAGATAACCTGATAGAAATTGGTTACTTGAAATCTAAGAATGAATTATTGGGAAATGATATTAAATTTACATTATATAAAAAAAATCAAGATTTAGCCACACAGAATAGAAACTGCATTAGCAGAATATTTGATTTAGAGGAGCAGCATAAACAGTATAACACCTTCATATATAAGTATTGGTGACAGGAGAATAGTCAGAGCTTCCAAGGCTATAAATGATGGTGATTTGGTTCCTAAAGCTCAGATGATTCAAATCAGTGATGAAAAAGTGAAAGGATTTGATCAATAACTGAGCAATACGGTCACCTTTCCTGACGCGAAAAACTTTGTCAGAATGGTTAAACAGCAAAACTTGAATGATTCCTCTATAATCAGGGTCGATAACTCCGGCCCCTATATCGATAGAGTGGTGCAACGCAAGTCCCGATCGAGCGGCGATACGTCCATAGCAGCCAAAAGGCAATTCTATTTTTATGCCAGTGTTGATGAGCGCCTTACTTCGTGCCGGGACAAGAACTTCTTCAATACTTTTCAAGTCGAATCCGGCTGCTTGATCCGAGCCTTTAGTCGGAACGTATGCATAGAGGATCTCGTAAATTGTAAAACTGAACAGCTCTTACCGGAATTCATCATATGCATTAGGGCTTGCATGTATTTCAAGCAAATGTATTGATGCAGCAAGCTATTAGCCTAGAATTTCCCACCGCTTTTGTCGATTTCAAGTCAATCGGAGAAGGAGAAATAAAAGCCCTCAACTATAATTTGTTCGAGGATCCAACGTTGACTCGAATCATAATCGCTAATGATAACGATGTATACATGTTAGGATATAATGTCGAAAATTGGCGAAAAGTAACATACAATGCTGAACATCGTGAGTTCCTGTATGAAGAACCGTTTTTTGAAATACCGATGCGGGAACGGCCAGCTCTCGTGTTGATATTTTCCATGGCTTTTGGAAACGACTACTTGTACGGTATATTTCCAGGTAGCGTTACAAATTGGAATACAATTTACAACAAATACCGTGCGAGTCCCTTGGCAGTACCACTAATAAACGAAGAGCAAACAGGTGTATGTGATTCGTTGAAATTTAACTTCAAGCCTCCCGATGCGCCACTCTCTATTGACATTGTGAAATGGTGTGTTAAATTCTTGATTGACACGTTCGACCGTTACATTGTATCGAGCAAGGTGCATGTACCAGCCAGATTAGAAACCGATTTTTTTCTATACTTGGACAGATTATTTTGGACCGCTGAATATTATCGGTGTAAGCCGGCAGGATGGACCGACATGAGTAAGTTTGGAAACGAGCAGCTCATTTCTGAAATAACGCCAAAAATCTCATTGGCTCCGAAACACTTGCCTCAACTTTATGACGTATTGGAAAGAATCTCTACCTGGTCCGAATTACTCGTCGCGATTACAACAGCCCGTAAAGAGTATCACGTTGCTTTAACCAACATTAAATAGGCGTTTACGTTTAACCGAAAATTAATAAATCGTTCTAGTTTAACAATTGTGTTTTTGTCCTACTCGAGCCCAAACAACCGGCCGTTTTACGTTGGTATACGAACTTGGGCTAAACTGATAAGGACCCAACCGCAAAACTCTGGGCACACAATGGGCCGAGTTTAGAAAAAAATCACGAGGTTTTTTTGGGATCTAGTGCCCAGACCATGCCCAGACTTTTGCGGTTGGGCATCAAAACCAAAAAAAAAAACGAGCCCAATAATTGTCCATTCATTGCCCACGGGCCTACTTTGGGTCACGTTCCTCTTTCAAAGGCCACGTGCTTGTTTTTTCATAACCGGGAAATAAGCTATCCTGTTTCACACACCTCGGTACTGGTTGATTAAAAGCGTCCTTTTCTCGAAAAATTAAATTGGTGTTCTCCGGACATTTACAGCTCAATGGTGAAAATTGAACTCGAGTTAAGTCTATATCTATCACACCACCCTCGCACACTTTATCAACTAACTGGTCCGAATCTGACCAGATCTGTTTATATAGAGAGAGACATTGCCAGCTAAACTGTCCAAACTCCACGTCTTCTCGTAGTAACGCTATAATTCCGTGCTTAGGGTTACATTTTGGCTTTTCTTTGTCACCAGAATACGCTTTACGACAAATTCCATTTATGCAAGCAAATCCTCCTGAGTACAAGCAAATTTCGCTACAATCGTTCTGAACAAAACAAGGAACGTGTGTCTTTTTACAATCGAATATTGGTTTTTGATTAATGGACAATTTAAACACGTTAACTAGACCTTTGCTCTTGTCAAGGAAAATAGTTGATTTGGACGGATTAACTATGTTCAATGACAGCCAATAGAAAAACAAGCACAGGCCCAGCCAAACTAAAATCACTAAGAGCATGTTATTTAGGCCGCTTATGTATCGATTTCTCGTCTTGCTGATTATTTTTGTGTTGCTCTGGAAAATCTTTATATTGTTTGGTGGTATTTTTAGTCAGCACGATGTAGTTGTCGAACAGTATAACAATCAACTGAAGGAACTGTCTCGGCTAATGGGCGTTGGTAAATTGCACAAGTTTGTGGACAACGATGATATAGAGGCGAATAAAACACATTGTACCAACGGACTTTATTTGGGTGATATTACTGATCCCTCTACCAACTGTTCACTAATGTGCGGTAGTGAAGAGTTTCATTTTAAACATATTGGTAAAAATGATCTGCTTTACATACATGACGTGCCCTTGCGAATGGGCGGTTGGTGCTTGCCTACCGATGCTGCCAACTGTAATTATTCTACCACCGTTGCTGTGAAAATATTAGGAAGTTGGTCGTGTCTATCTCGGTACTCAGAATTCGGAGGCCCTGTTGGCAATTTAATACTCGTATGTAATGGGCAAATAATTGATAACCTGTACGACGAACAATACATCACGAACATTCCGTCGACGCTCGTCATGTCCGGTCCAGATGAAAAACTGGAAGATGGCTCCTGGCGTTTTACTTGCACAAGTAATATAGATGTGGTTACGGGCAATATTTATAAAACGGCGCCGTGGTCCCATCTTGAACAGATAAGAAATGTTTGTGTGAAAGGATTACATAATGCTGTAGATATTGACCTGAATTGGGAAACGGGTGAATGTGATTGTAAAAAATACAACTTGCAGTTTGCATACGGCAAATGTATCGTTTGTCTAGAAGGTGAATTTAAACAATTTAGCGACTATCCCTATAGGTACAACGTGCCGCTAGACTGTGATGATTATGAAGAAGAATTCGAGCCTGGAAAAATTTATACTAATATGCCGTGCGCTTCTTCTGCCTACAATTGTGTTAACATGCCCCTAGATTATTCATTTGGTAATCCTATCCAATTATATTGGCAAAGAATAGCAATGAACACAGAGCCAAAGTAAACTTGATCTTTTCCTGGTCTGGAGTAAAAGCAAAAAAAAAACAGAGGGATATTGGAACAAACGTTTTATTATGCTAATAATACAAGTCATTAAACTACTAAATGGATACTACCCACTACACTAATTTTTTAATATTATCTAGCACCTTCTCCGTGAACCGGAACCCCTTATCCAGAGCGTCGATGAACTCCTGCGGTATTGCGGCTAGTTTGGCAATCAGCCGTAATACTGGAGCACTGTTCTCGATCGGAAGACTGTCGTTAAGGAGGAAATAAGTCATGGAGATAGCCGGAAATTTTAGGCTATCCCTTTTGAACAAGTTATCCACGAAGATTGGCAGAAGAATGGGGACAGAATAGGTTCCAGTCTCGTTGAACTCGATCAATTTGACTAGAATCTCCCCCAGATGTTTTTTCTGCCCCAAATCCTCCTCTGTTATGCCGGGATAGCCGATGTCTGTTAGCAGCCGATCCAAACGCTTTGTCTTCTTGCCCCGAATAAAGCTGAAGATGATGTCGAATAAATCTTTCAGCAAAGGTTCTACTTCGGGGCGCAAAGACGAAACAGGCTGCATCCGGAAGAGGTTCTTCTTGACTCTCCTCCTGAACTTGTCGAATTCTTGGTTTAAAATAGCATTTGGATCTGCCCCAGTGGTGTAGTACTGGGACATTGGCGCATCTGCCGTTGTTGGATCTAGCTCAAACGTTCAAGCGTCGGCCTATCCCGGTCAACTCCTTAAACGCTTCCTCTTCGTCGTCATACTCGGGCGCGCCTGGATCGGAGGTTGACGGCGCGCCTGGATCGGAGGTTGACTGTTTGGCTTTTTTGGTGCTGGACGGCTTGGTGGGCGGCTTGCTGGACGACTTGCCAGACGGCTTGGTGGACGGCTGAGCAGACGGTTCAGCAAATGGTTCATCAGTCGATTGGCGCTTGCTGTCCCGTCTCTTTTTGGTTGGTGGCTCGCCCACTACCATGGCCTCTGGCAAATATTGGGGTGTAGGAGTAGGTGGCTTCCTACTCAGGAAGGTCTCGAGGTCCTTGATGAAAATAACAATTAGGATCCAAAATACATAGCTAAAAACGCTCAACTACTTACATAATCTATGTCTATATTGAAAGTGTCCATGTCGGCTGGGTTTAGTCGGGAATACAAGAGTTCACTGCAAGAGTGCAATTGCAATTAATATTTTCCGGTACTGATACTGATTATTTATACGAATTCGATGCATTGTCATCAATCCGCCCCTTCTAGAAAAAACGTGTGAGGATGCGATAATATTCCTATATGGGTTTACAATTTGTTACAAAAATAGGAAATCTTATGGTGTGCTGGTTTCCGATTACGGTCAAACGAAAATAATGCAGCGATAGTAAAAATTATTGGGTATTGGTTTCCGATTACGGTCAAACGAAAATAATGCAGCGATAAGAAATATTATTGGGTATTGGTTTCCGATTGCGGTCAAACGAAAATAATGCAGCGATAAGAACTATTATTGGGTATTGGTTTACGATTACAATTTGATGCAGCGATAGGAAATATTATTTGGTGCTGGTTTACGATTAAAATTTGATGCGGGGTCGGCGATAGGAAATAATGATGCACCGAAAGTTTATCCGAAGGTTTTTCCGATCACTAAAAAATCATCCGCTAGGCATAAATTCCCGTCTTGGAGCTTACTATAAAATGAACCGTTCTACAGATAAACACCAAGTAATGGCGTCTAATAAACTCGCTCAATGTTCCAGTGTCGAGGGTAATATCGGAAGCGGAAAAACGACATTGCTCACTTCCATGCAAAAGACATGGAGCATCAATTGCGAACCGGTTGATATGTGGCAAACGTACGAAGGAATAAATTGGCTTGAACAGATGTATAGTGATCCTCACGCCAATTTGATGCAATTCCAGATCATTGTTTTAGCCTCCTTTATGAAACGATGGCAAGATCCGATAAAGAGACCAACATTAATGGAACGCAGCCCTTTAAGCGTTGCCATTTTTAGTAAACACGCTTTGCTAAACGGTTATCTATCCCATTCCCAATATACGGCAATGGTAACATTGACTAAAAATCTGACGATGGTAACTCCAGTCGATGGGATCATTTATCTAAGGACTACGCCCGAACATTCCTATGCACGTATACTAGAACGCGCCAGATCGGAAGAATCGCTCATAACGCTAAGTTATTTGAAACAGCTGCACGAATTGCACGACTTGTTTTTAATGGGACGAGATGACGTTTTTGTTTTTGATGGCGACTTGGAGCTTGAACAACAATCTCAGGAAATTTGTCGTTTAGAACAATGGATGGTGTCCAGAACAAGTTCTCTGTAATAAAACTATTCATACAATTATAAGGTACCTATGTTTTTATTGATCCTATCATCAGCATTGTTTGTCGTTCTCTTTTATAGCCTTAACCGATTGTCTACCTTTGATCCAGCTAAATTTGACAGCGACCAAACATTCAAAATTACGGCCGACAAACCCGTTGATCGAAATGATCAGATATTATATTACGGCAAGTTATCGACATATGCTCAACAAAGCGAAAGCGACCGGCTGTTGAAGATGCGCTATATCTGGCTCAAAAGGTATGACAAGGTAACTGATTTTAAAATTGCAAAATTGCTCAAAAGAGCATCCGTCACAGATCCTTGGTTACCGCAATGGACCGATTGGCGAAAAAACGACATTACTAGTTCGATGGGTTCGCTGCTAGCCTCGTTATGCAAAAGTTTTGTTGACGATACTAGTGCCTTTTTTCAAAACAAAAAACTGGGCAAATTATTGAAGAGCGTCGTTACGGCAATTCATGAATACAAAATACGGCCAGAAAATCAAGACAATTGGTACACGACTTGTTATACATATCCATCGATGTTGCTCTCAATGTATACCGACTTACAGATAGTTTCTTCCATATACGATTCTAAATGGTTATACGAGTTCATTTCCGACATAGAACTGCTCATAAAAACGCCAACAAAGGCAGCCAGACAAGGCAAGTCAAAACGCACTTCGTACGATTCAATTTTACTAGGTACCAATCTTGTGTACGCAAAAAAGATTCTTAATCACGATATTGATTGGAACCACCCAGACTATGATTATTTCAAGAAACAGTTGAACATAGAGTTTGTCAAAGTTGGTGAAGGTCTCTATCCAGATTATTCTTGTGTGTTTCATGAAAAGGTGCGCTACTATGGTTATCTTTACAATAGCTCATATGCCAGTGAAATAATGAACATGTTCATTCCTAACAATTATAGCCAAATATGTAACGAATTGGAAAACATATTGGGTCATCCGGGCATCGACAACAATAACACATCCCTATGGGGGCGAGGTATAATGGTTGGTCGTCAAATAAAAGGTGGTGTTTTGGGGGTTCACATTCTAAACTTTTCACGGATTATTAATGTCAAAAAATCGCGGTACTTTGCTCAAATTATTGGCCCCGTCCGGTATCTATCCTTTTACGAATCAGATGTCGAACCGGGCAACGCACATTCAGCTCATTATTGGTTATTTTATTCGGAACCTATGACCCCGTTTGTGTCACGTCTCTACTCACCGGAAACATGTCGCTATCTTCGCGGTGTTTTACACAACGGTACACAATTTAAATTGGCACATAATACCCCGAATAATACATATAAATGGAATTCGACGGATTACTCTGCCTCTACATGTGCAACTCTAGGGTCGTGTACGGCTATCTCGAAAAGGTACGCCATTACAGAACTTAACGACTATTTCAATAATAACAACTGGCGTGCCGATGATCAATATACAACGAAACAACAGGAGTTAACTCTAAATTTAATCACTTGGTCAGCAGACATAGATACGCATAATTCTTGGAAAAATCTTCACGAGCTTGCCTTGGCTGATGACAATCCTTCCGATTTTACAATGTTTAATAACGGCAATGGTATCGAATTAAAGCCCGAATATCAATTTCAATTTTTACTATGGGAACATCACGCGAGAGTTCACACCGGTATCACCGACATTTGTTTCGACGAGGGCATCTATTCGATCTATATGTCTACCGAACCCTATAAAACGATCCAAGAAAAATTATGGATCACTCTTGAAACCGGTATCCTTATTTATTATAACATTGTACGAATCAACGGTATTGACATGGCTCGATTCGAGTTTGAAAATAAAGTCCTATATGTTTTGCACGGCCAGTATGCTACAATGAACGTAGTCAACAAATTCAAAGACTCAGACGGTACTGAGAAATTTATCACCGAAACTACAGTTCAGGCCAAACCATACGCTATGCATTTGAAACAGTCCCAAAAACCAGATAGCGTTATTGCGATTTGTATGTGGGTATCGTTAGTGGAAAAAACTTACAACATCTCGTCCGATAACATCCAAATATCAATAGAATTTCAGCAAAAATATGTTCAGGACCTACTAACAATTTCTATACGGAATTTTACAATTATCACTCAATCTGCGTTAGTAATTTTAGAGAAAATCAATGGAGACCATTATAACGGCGTCATTATTGACAGTCTCGATGAATATCACGATAACCACTACGTAACTTGTTTGGGTCAAACACGATTGATGGAAAAATACTTCAATGATAAATTTTACCTAGACTTTAGAGAAACGCAGATTCCTTTTAAATGGTCGTTCGACAACTTATACGATAATGAAATCGTTCGTAGCAGGTTAATATGGACCCCGGATCCATTACATACACCGTTACAATTTAAACTTTATCGCGGAACTCGGGCGTGGACAGGAGAAGGTCTTGTAGATGCAATAACCAAAGATGGATGTTTTATGTTAAACGATGATGGTAGCATTGGGAAACCATTCGTTTTTTCCGGGTTTCTCTCAAGGCATCGACGATGTTATCGAGTTCAATACATGGCAGGAATGGAGAAACAACATTCATCTTGCATATAATAAATCGTCTAATAATGCATACGAACCAAAGTTAAAGACATTTGCAGGAACTATCAATAGTATGTAAACATGCAAAAATAAAAGTCCTTGTTTCTGCATTTTTATTTTAAAATAAACCCACATATGTTGTAAATTCAGCATCGACTGTATATAAACATGAACAGCTCATTATAGATAGACCAGTCGAATAGTTGAATCGAAGCGATACGCATAAAGTAACAATGTCCTGTCGAGAATTTGGAGATTTTCAACACTACCTATCAAACAAGTTTTATTCGTTGCCAAGTAATGGCCGAGAAATCCTTTTTCAACGACTAGAGCACGCCCTAATTAGTTTTGAAGATGAATATGTGCCGCCAAACGAAACACCTTTGTGTCCTGAAGTGGTTCAGCTAAAAACAAACGAGTTTTTCAACGATGAATATGTGCCGCCAAACGATACACCCTTGAGTCCCGAAGCCGTGCAGCTAAAACCTAAAGAGGAATCAAACGATGAATATGTGCCGCCAAACGATACCGGCGAGCGACCCATTTTGGATGTATCGCCCAGGTCTACTATTATTCCGATAATAGACCTTACCACCGACGATGATTGGCAACTTCGTTTGGAAAAAGTGAACGGGCCCAAGAAGTTGAAGTTGAGGTACCTCCAAGCGTTTGATGTATTGAACCAATTGGTTAAATACCATAAACCGATAATTGAAAGCAGGTCTCACGTTTATTATAAATTTGTTGGCTCCGAACACTCTCTTGATAGAGTTATTCAAAATGGCGGTTTCCAATTTGTCTCGTTACATGAAATACCTTTCCTGTGCGTTTGTGATGAAAGATCAGCCAAAGGTAAACACATGCATGCTTTTATTTTTCGAAGAATAACCGACAAAATTGCACCTACAGGCACGCTTACTGATTTTAATGAACCGCCAATTACTTCCTTTTCGCTATGGTTTGACACTGCCCTATACATGATAGAAAAAGGCCAGAGTCAAAAATATCATTGTAAAACGTTTACTTCTCCTTTGAGTATCGATAATCCTTTACTCAAACGAATGTTGAACGATTTTCTAATGCTTGGATTGAAATAAATACACATTTGATTGAACTACTTTTGTCTTTTATTTAACACGCATTCTCTTTAGGGTACTATTGCAATGAAAATTGACATTTGATCGAACTACCTTTGTCTTTTATTTAACAGCAGTACGAATTTTGGGTTGTGATACTTTTTCAGGTTTACAGGAATCTTGTGCTTTATCGGCTTGTGCAGGTGCTGTTGTAGCTTTCTTGTTCTTCTCTGGTACATTGACAAGCTGCACCTGGCAACGGCGGCATAACAGTTCTAGATAATTGGGCATTTCTAACGTATTCTTCGTGTTTCTCGTTTTAAAGTAAACGTACATGGATTTGATCATTATATAGTATTTCTTGACGTGCAGCTCACAAACTTACCCACGTTCCAGTAAGCTCCACTTATTTTCTTGATTGCAGAACGGGCAAAAATCGTAAATGTTATCGACGGCGCTGCGCCGAAGATGTACAAGTTGATGCTTTAAGGCTGAACCGAGCCGAGCCCAAGTTTCGGAACAGAACAAACATCGATAATTGTCTTGGGTTTTACAGCGTTTAGAAATAACGATTGATGCCAAAACGTTGAGCATGTACATCATTTTATTAAGAAAACATGTATCCAAAAGCTTCTCCTTGTTCGTTAACGTAGGTGCATCGGCCCCAGTTGGTATTGGGTAAGAGACGTACTGTGGGTCCCACTTGATCTCTGTGCAACGATCTTTGAATTTTCGTGAGAATTTCTTCAGCGTCTTTAGCCTCAAACGTTGAGCAGGGGAATTTGAATTTCTTTGGCGAATTTTTAATCCATTGCGCCCATATCGGCAAATCGATGCGTTGGGGTTCATCGTTTTCGTCAATCGCAAAAAAAATGGGTAGCTCAATCTGAACGCCGTCCAATTCGGCGTAAGCTTGTCGCGATTGCGTAGGTCGATCCAGGGAAACAATTGCTCCGTCGGCCAAGTTAAGCAGAACACTTTTAGAGCAGGCGCCTGGGTGTGCGTTTACAGTAGCCATCAAATGTGTCTCCCAATTCCACTATGACGTTCTCAAATAATTTACTAATTGGTGTGAAAGCAGACGGTCGAATTTTCAACAACAACCGCTCGTACCAAGCAGTCACTTGCAGATTAACGTACAAGCTAAGCGTTTTAGACTTTTGATTGGCCGTTTCAGCAGTTTCTTCTTCTGATTGAATAAAACTATTGTTAATGAAGAGATCAAATTCTTCGATGCCGATTGAGTTTATATACCTAACTAGTTCCTCGAGCTGGGCCGTGATCGTTAAAGTAATTTCATCTTTAGCGGAGTTGTAATAAAGACCGTTACAATTCGCGTCTCCCAATAGAACGGTTTTCACTGTATGATTGACATAAAAATGATTAGCAACGCTCTGAATAACAGAATCAATGTCTCCCATTGCAGCGATAATTTTCGGAATTTTGATGTCCCGTGAACTGCTGAGGTTGGAACGGACAATTATTTGCGAGCTCTCAAAATCCATATTTAACTTTGTAGCTTAACAATAATCGGCGCACTCGACCTGTTGATCAAAAAACGTGCTTTCTCGACTTCAATAATGGTTTGCTTATTGAACGCGTTCCAGTTTCCCTTCAACTTTTCCACCGGTACCGAATCGTCAAAGTAAATGTGGTGATTTAGGAAAACGAAATAGTCGAGGTTTTGGAGCCCTGTTTCAATTGTTGAACCTGGTTCCATTTTACCATAAAGCATATCAACGGTAATGTAACTTTGCTGCAATCGCACCCGAAATCCATTTTCGTAAGAAAATAAACAGACTTCCTTTGTCGGAGCCGCGCCATATTCGGCGTCTTCGCATGGGCGGAAAAACACTTTATAATCCTCTAGGTTTGTGAAAGGAACGGGCAAATTAAATGACTTGGTACTGTCAAAAACAATTATTGGGTCGGGATAAAAACCCGACATACGCGTACCACATACCCAAGCCGTGTACATTAGGCCCGATTTGCGTTGCATACTCAACAAATGGGGAATAATTTCGAAATCGTCTAATTCGTTCAACGGTTTGTTATAATGCCATAAACTTTGATATTTGTGTTCGTCTTTACTACGACGGTAACATAAATACTCTGGAAAAGTCTTATCCAGGTTGGCTAGTATAAGTTCTCCCCATTTGTCCTTTGGCCCCATGTTCCCAGTCTCGATTTCAAATCCAACTTGTCCGCGGATAAAGAAAGAGTGATCTTCAGTGTCGGTGTTGATAGTCAATTCGGGTCCTAAATTCAAGTCCTCCATTTTAGGATTCAAACATTTCAATATCGATTCAGCCCAGAGCCAACCCCTAGGAATAATAGATCGTAACTTTGAACTCAATGCGCCCATTTGATGCGTATTTGCAAAGAGTTTATGCAACCGGTATGCCGTAATGATGAACATGTAAAGCTGCTTATTGGTCGGCGAATTCGGAATATTATCGGCAACTTTACTAATTAATTTTGAGTCTTTAATGCCTCTCCAAAGCGCACACAGTACTTCACAGTGCAGGTCGTTATGTTGCGTATTACGAAACCAACTAGAAAAAACCTCGCCATCAACTTGTTTCGGTAACCAGACGCTGCGAATGATCAAAGATCGTTTAGGACGCATCAACCATAAAATGAAACTATAACAGAATATGATCAAGAGCAATACTGGATACATTTTCGATCTTAACATAGATCGGATATTCCAACGACTTATTATCGTTTATTACACAGACCTTAGCGATCGGGCAGTGACAGAGTCTACAAAGTATCGCGGGGGGTCATCACCAACCACAGAGAACAAGGAAGCATGTGCCTTGTTCCATATGCCCTCGGACAGGATGACCCCTCAGTTCGTAGTTAGAAGGAACTTTAGGGTAAAAATCATATTTCAACAACCTGTTATCGTTTACAAAATGATACTACTGGTTTACTGATGAATTAAACGTTTATTTTGTCATGAACGTCGGGCAAATTCGTAACATAGTTTAAGGGTAAAAATAAACATGAATCCTACGGCGTGGACAGGAACAAGACGAGAGTTTGTTATTGGCTCCAAGCGTTTCAGCAACCGCATTGGATTTCTTCTGGCGCTGAATCGGACCCGCGTGGTGCTGCATTGCAAATTTTAAATTGTTTTCATACCAGTGACGATTATACACACAGTCTCTTCGTATTTTGCTCTGACTCGCACCCATGTCTATTTTCTAGTCGTCTTAGGCTGACGATAAACGTTTCATACTTGAGGTTCAGCGTCCCCAAACTGAAATTGTGATTATTCACAGGACTCTATCTCGGCAACCTATAAATATCAAGTTGTTGAGTATTTATAGCAATTCGTATATCGATTTCAAAGTTGATTAGAGCCAAGTGATATGTAATAGAGTCAAGTGAAGATGGCCGACAGTCAAGTCGTAACTCGCGATAGCTCCGAGAAAATCAAAGAAAAAACCCGTGAAAAACCAGTTGAAAATTGCAGACACTGCAAAAAGCAGACAAGCAATTTCATCCAGTGCGGGAAGTGTAAGGAAAACTTCCATTCCTCGTGTATGATACAAGCTGCGACGCAAAAAGTGGCCAAGTGTCGTCATGTTCCAGCATACGCAACAGAAGAAGCCTGGGCCCACGAGAAGGATCTATATGAGATTATTATCAAACTGCTTGAAGAGAAAAACGAAATCCTGCAGGAAAATAACCGCCTGATGGGGGAGAAAATCGAAAAAATGGAAGAAAAGTTCGAAAATTCCAAAAGTGAGGTTAGTAAACCCCCTTTCCCACTCAGTCATTTCCCGCCATCAACATGTGCCCTGTCAACAAAGGTACTAAAAACAAACGCAGCTAACTTCAAACCACATTTGACTAACGGAAAAATAACGGAGCGGCACGGTTCGGCAAATGAAAGCACCTCTGCTGCCACTCAAACCGCCCCGAGTCCTCCGAGTCCTCTGGTACCGAATGACAAGCATATGGAAATTGACAGAATTGACACGCCAAGTGTCAACGAAAACAAAAATTCCAGGAAAAATGAAAAAATACAAGAAAAGCCGATACACCATGAGGAAAATGTCCTGCAAAATAGGGAAAGCACGGAACGCCAAGTGGTTCCACCTTGGAGAACGGTTACCTACGGTAAAAAAACCAACACTCGACAAAATCCAGTATTGGGAGGATGCAAAAATTTTCAGCTGCAAGTAGCTCAAAGAAAAACTTATCTCTTCCTATCAGGGCTCTCTCCCGCCATAACAGAGGAGGAAATACAAAATTACATAATGGCAAGCACACAAACAGAAACAAGATGCTACAAAATGAAAACAAAAAGCAGCAACTTCAAGAGCTCTTTTAAAATTGAAGTTGTTGAATGTGAAACTGCAAAGATAATGACTCCAGACATTTGGGGTGAAGGGGTTGTTGTGAACCATTTTATGCACACCAGACGAAGCCTGACTCAAAGGGCCTATCCACCAACAGCCCAATAAAACAAAACCACAAAGAAAAAGCTGGAAAATTAAAAGTGTTGCACTACAATGCACAATCCATCAGAAGCCAGATAGATGAAATAGAAGCATATTTATGTGATAAAAACATAGATATAATATGTATTACTGAGCATTTCCTGAAAATCAATGAAATGGACCATTTGAGAATGGGAGAAATGACAGTAGCAGCATCCTTTTGCAGAACAATATCTATAGGAGGGGGATCCCTAATTTTTCTTAAGAAAAACACTCATTTTACTGAGCTGACAGACATCAAACAGCTAAGTGTGGAGAAATGCATTGAGATCTGTGGGGTGAAGTCCGTTGAATATAAAGCAACAATCCTGTCAGTATATCGCTCACCTTCAGGGGATTTTGGTAACTTTATTGACATACTTGATCATATTTTAGGCCAGGTTAGTCCTCAAGGCAGGGTCATCCTAGCAGGAGATTTCAATGTCAAATTCTGTACTGAGGATCGAATGTCCAAAGAACTCACAGACATGCTATTATCTCATGGGCTTCTCCAGACCATTTTTCAACCAACACGAGGAGAAAACTGTCTTGACAATATATTTATCAATTTTGCCGAGAGTGACTTTGTCGCACAAGTTGTAGCACCAGGTAAATCTGATCATGAGGGTCAATTACTTACAATAAATTGTTCATTCGATAAAATTAAACCAAAAACTATAAAAAAGCTCTGCCAACCAATTACACAAATTGGGAAAAACAAATTTTTTGAAAAGGTGGCAGGTTTTGACTTGAGCTTTGTTGACTCCCCTATCATACTAAATAAAAAATTTGAAACCCTTCTGCATCTTCTTGGATCTGCTTTCAATGACTCCTTTCCACAAAAAATGTGTAACATAAAAGAACATCACACAAATAACATAGATTGGTTTAATAACGATTTGAGAAATATGCGGGAACACTTGCGCCATCTAAATGACATCTACAGGCACTTCCCAAATGACCAACTTAAGTCTTATATCCAAAGCTACCGAAAAGATTACAAAAAAGCTATAAAAAATTCAAAGGTCCATTGCAATGATAGAAAAATTCAAAATGCAGTTAATCCAAGCAGGTGCATGTGGGAGATAGTAAATGAGCTGAGAGGTAAACCACAAAAATTTGTAAATGACGAGACTGGCATAACAGCCTCGGAATTTAACGATTACTTTGTAAATATAGCAGTTGAATTGCAAAGTAAAATACCCAATGAAAACATTAATCCTCTGGCAAGTCTGCAAAACCTACATTTAAATATAAAAGTGGGGCAATTCTTTTTTAGGGAGGTTACATTCTGTGAAGTTCGAGGGGTGATCGATAGGCTCAAAAATAAAACAAGCAAAGATATTTACAACTTAAATATTAACTTAATAAAGGGTGTCAAGAACCAGTTGCTTATTCCTCTTACAAAGCTTATAAATTGTTGCATAAGAGAAGGTACCTTTCCGGATTGTATGAAAATAGCTAGGGTGACTCCTATTTATAAAAAGGGTGAATCGAGTGATCCTGGAAACTACAGGCCTATCTCTCTTTTGCCTGTTCTTTCCAAAATCATTGAAAAATGTCTTGCAAACCAGATAACAAACTATCTTGAAATTAACGAAATATTGAGCCCAAACCAGTTTGGTTTTAGAGGGGGCAAAAACACCACTTTGGCAATCCTAAGACTAGTAGAAAACATAATGGAGGGTTTTGAAGACTCACAACACACAGTCTCAATCTTTTGCGACCTGAGCAAGGCTTTTGACTGTGTCTCTCACGACATTTTACTTGACAAACTACCTTTTTATCATTTTTCACCTCAAAGCATAAATCTTATAAGATCATATTTAACAAAACGTCAACAAGCAGTCAGTTTTAACAATATAATGTCCTATAAGCAGGAAGTCAGAATGGGAGTACCCCAAGGTTCGATCCTGGGGCCTATTTTGTTCTTACTTTACATAAACGACCTGCCAAACATAGCAAGAACAGAAAAAATCTTCAATTTTGCAGATGACACAACAGAACAAGTCAAACACACCGACATACAGACAGCAACCGACATGTCTAGAGAGGCACAGGCAAGAGCCAAGCAATGGTTTTCAGCTAATAAACTCTTCTTGAACGAAGCCAAAACCCAAAACTATGTTTTCTCATTAAAAAGAACAGAACCGATGGCAGGTAGTGTCGTATTCCTTGGGGTTGCTCTCGACCAGAAATTACTGTGGGATGCTCACACTGAGATGACTACGAAGAAGCTAGGTAGAAATACTTTTGTTTTAAGGAATTTGTCGGTGTGCGTGTCTCCAAGAATTCTCAAACAGTCTTACTTTGCTGTCTTCCACTCGCATCTCAGCTACGCGTTGCTCGTTTGGGGCCACTCTAGTGGTGCACAGGGGGTTTTTGCTATGCAGAGACGTGCTGTGAGGATTGTTGCGGGATTGGGTTATAGGGAAGATGTAAGACAGGCCTTTATTAATAACAGAATCCTGACTCTGCCATGTGAGTATATTCTCCAAAATTTGATGTATGTTAAAGACCACCATGACGGATATACCTGCCACAGTGACATTCACAACTACAACACGCGAAACAAAAACCACCTACAACCAATCTTTCACCGGTTACAAAGGTGCCAAAATGGACCCGGGTTCCATGCAGTCACATTTTTTAATCGGCTTCCTGATCCCCTGAAATATCTAAGTAAGTCTAAATTTAAAGAGAAAGTAAAGGACTTTTTGATTTCCAAGGCTTTTTATTCTATACAAGAGTTTAACAACTCCACACTTAGCTGGATGGATGGTAAATTGCAGTGAAAAATAGTATAAGTAATAATAATAGTAATTGTGCCATCTTAACCTGATGTAATGTTTTTATTCTTGAAATTTGTTTGTAAAATTCGTTAAGGTAAATGTTTATTTTAATTTATGTAAATTTTAGCCTGTTTTTTTTTTTTTTTAATGTAATTTTTAGCTTGTGTTTTAAACCTTTTTAAACTATTTTAATATGTAAATTGGAATTAGACAGTAGTTTTTATTGACAAGTGTAAACACATGAGTGTAAATTAACACAAATAAATTGATTTGATTTGATTGATTTGAACGATGGAACGCGAAATACAGTGGATCATTAGGCTTCGCGAATGCGAATGGTTTCAGTTGTTTCCAAAATTTATTTGGACGATCAAAAGTTGCTATACACAGTTTAACTTTGAAAGCGGATGGGTGGAACGGTTCGGATTCGATTACGAGTTAACCGAGGATGGAGAGTCTGATGGTAGGATGGAATTGATTCATTTGTTTAAGCGGTCCATGGGCACCATTAAACCTCGTTTATTGTACAATAAGAACATCGACTGGGAAAAAAATGTAAAGTTTCCAATTGTTATGGTTCTCAAACACGCTCAAGAAACGACGGATACGCCCGAAACGAATAAGGAAATTTTTACTTTCGGCCCGAGTTTTAGCCAATTACGTGACGTGCCCATCGATAGTACGACCTTTACTCGTTACCGATTTTGTCGAGGAAATTGGCGTTTCAGTTTGACAAAAAAGATCTTCCGTGCAGAACCATATTTTTCATTCGAAGCGGAAAACGAGCATTGGTCAGAAGAGGACGAATCGACGCAGGAGCTGCATACATTCTTCGATGCAATAGAACCTGTTTACAAAGTAGTAAAATTCTTGGACTTTGGACCCCTGTATCCCCCTCGTACAGTACCGAAATCTTTTACCACATTGCCTCTTGAATATGAGAATGTGAAAATCAAGTACGATGGGACAAGTAAACTTTTAACCGTGTACAACGGTTCCCTTAATGGCGAATTGGAAATTGAACAATTTCAACACTTTATCTTACAGTGTGAAGAGGTGGTCTACTCAAGGGATAATAACCAATCAAGTACGGAGCTGATTTTAACAGACCTATGTATGGTCAGGAATTTCAGTACTTGCTCCAACTTACTTTACGGTACCGTGAAACCATTTTGCGTTCGAGGACCCCCGTTATTTTCTATTTCGATTCGCGATAGCAACTTTTGGCTGCAACATTTTCCTGACCGAATTGGACAAGTTTTCGTTAGCAGACCAATGTCGAAAGCGAGTACCCTGACTTCAATACCAGGTATGCCATCTGATGGCTTGCTCGGTATCGGCAGAGAACTATATCAAAAAATCAAACCGTATCAGACCGTTGAGCTGTTGCACAAGAATGGAGAGTTATTTGCATTGGAACGATCGTTGAAACGATTAAAGTTGAAGGTAGATACCCAAAACTTACCAAACGGTATATTAGAATTCGCTGTAATGGATCGTTACAAATGTCTCAAATTTGAACGAATACGAGTAGTTAAACAAAGCGGGTTCTGCGATATAACGTTATCGTAATGGGAATAGCGTTAGCGTTAGCGTAAGCGTACGCGCCATCTGACTGTAGGCTTGGGTGGTAGGTAGTAGAGGTGGCAATGGTGGCGCCATCTCTACGTCAGTGGCGGCGTCATGTGTCACTATCTGACAGCTAGCAGCCAAAGCTGATAGTCTGCCTGTCTGTAGTGACGGGGGTACCATGGGGGCACCTGAGCCTGAGAATTTTTTCGACGTCGTGGGAAAATTTCTAGATCGGCGGTGCCTTTGATCTGAAATTTTGGGAGTTCAACCCCAATTTTTTTTTTTTTTTTTTTGGGTTCTCCCAGAATTTGATTGCAGCTCCTTATCTCATGGTGTCATCTTCAAACCGTAGTTATTATTATCCATTTGGAGCGTCATCGTCGTCATCTTCTCGTTAGGACTGTATAACTGTTGGGTGAATGTAATAATAATAATAATAACCAGTAAAATTCTAAAAATATAGCTTTATTTGAATAACTTATGATTAGATAAGACATTTAAAATATAATTATATAATTTATAGACATTAACAATACTACATGAACACCATTTCAGTTTATGATGCATACATTCAACTAAATTTTGATGTAAATTGGGTATTGTACCTTCTGAACGTGTATGCTCCAAATTGACAATATTCGGGGGTGTTTGATTTATATTAGAATACAATTGAAGTAAAAAGTCTTTTTTGATATGTCCTTTAACAAAAATAGTATCAATATCCTTGAGTTCAACTAGAAGTATCTGATTGAGGTTATTATATGCCACATTGCCAGAATTGTAATGAATCCCATGGATGTTGTAAAACACATACTTGGCAGTCTTCTTATAAGGTTCTGATAAAGATCTATATGGTGTATTTGGTTTAAACAACCAGGACTTCACTATTTTCCCATCATATATTGCTAATTCTTTAACTTCAAATTTAGGTGTGAAATATCCTTGACAATCTACCACTAGGAACTTCATTTTGCTGCAGTCCAGTAATAAATGCTTAAATGAGGTTCCTCACATTGCCTGATAAAGGTAGATATTCTAGAACACGATCATGCACGATGAGACAATAGGCCCGAGTATCATTGGAAAAATTCTCAGAGCTTTGAAACTCTAGTTTTACATCAACGGTATTGCTTTTTATGGATTCATTTTGTTTAGAACAATCAATAACAAAAAGCGTTCTATTGAAAAATTTGTCAAAGTCCAGTAACGGTTCACTACGAGGTTTCCCCAAATAAAACGTTTGAAAATCAGTATACATTCTATAGGCTTCAGCAACTTGTTTGCTAGTAAAATTAAGATTTAGGGACTCGTACGGATAAACTTCTGAATTGAGATACAGTTTAATATCTGTAATATTCAAATTATCAAAATAAGTACAGTCTTTTTGTGCATTATCTTTACGATTTTTTTGAAAAAAAACTATTACATATCGAGCCCTTTCAGACATAGATTTCACTGTCCAAATATCTCTTTTTGTAGTTCTTAAAGCTGGCAACTCATGAATTTCCCAATTTCTAAATGCAATGAAGATAGGCTTATTTCTAGCAATTTCCTCAAAAACATTTAGTTTTATCATATCATTGAGATATACATGTTTAACTTTTAGCTCTATTGAAGAAATTGTGATTGCCGCCTTCTTTTCTCCAGTTTCGTTAATGTAGCAATTTTCATCATTTCGAGCACGCACTAGCTTGATTTTCTGCTTTCCCATAATAACATTCTTGTAATCAGCAAATACACCGAACAAGTGATGTAGAGGTATCAGTAAATTGAAAGTACCATCATTATCAGTAGTTTTAACAAATGATGGTGGTGGTCCACCGAACCAGTTCCATCCTGCAGTATTGAGTGTTTTGCTCTCATATTCATTCAAGGTCAGAAGACTCTTAACCGTACTGGTGAGGCCAGGATCACGAACTTTTTCGATTTCCCTGCCATTTAATTCATATGCTACTGATTCGAATAGGAAAGCACCTGCATTATTAGTCAAAATACATTTTCCCGTTTGACCTACAGCTGTGTTATGATTTAGCGTTGCCTCTATATAAAGTTCAGCTTGACTTATATCCATAAAAACATCCTGCTGGTTGATAACAATTTCTATCTCGTCATTGTAGTTGAATGATTTAGTAAATGGGTGATAAGTATGCCATTCTTCACGTGCAATCGATTCATCTGCGGCAACCGATTGAAATATTTGCAGTTTTTCCGACACGATAACCATATTTGTGTGACAATGAATTGAGCTGTAGAAAATTCCGCTGAGTGAGCGTCTGTGTCAATGTTTTTTTCTTAACTGATTTAAGTGTATGATTGGGATCATATATATACCCTTTCCGATCATGTTGTTGTTGTTGTTGTTGGTGTTCCTGCAGCCTATAAGGTGTATAATAATTAAAAAGTAAACCCATTTCTTCTCAGTTCTAATCTAACTATAATTTCTTCTCCCCTGAAATTTACCGGTCTTGCTTCTTGATCCAATATATTTATCGTGATATTATCAATATTTTTTCGGTTCACAGGTAAATAAATAAGATTACGAGGCTCCACAATAATACTATATCCTGGATCGACTATTGGCGAAAACTCGAATAATGTGTGTGATGGTGTATTTCCGTAATAGGTGCCCGACACAATATTGCACTCAATTCGTATAGTGAGCACTTTAATAATGTTTACAGGTAGACTGGATGAGTGTAGTTTGTTAGCCTTGAGAAAATCCGCGGGAAATCCTAATAAATGCCTAATGCTATCTTCAGGAGTAAAATCAATATCGTAGATGCTCTTTATTTCGCACTTCAATGTATTGTTATTTGGTTTTAAAGTGAAAACTGTAGTCTGCTTCCCTATTTTCTCACTCATACGTTTTTGAATATATTCTTCTATATCGGCTATCTCGTAAGATCCTGTAGGTATTTCTATCTCGTGCCTTTCTTTGCCAGCCTGTGTATCGGTAAAGTAAAACTTATTACTGCCAGGTTCAATGTTCGGAATGGAATTCCATGTACTCAATGAAATTAAAGCAAGGGAATAGCTGAATCTAGAGTCAAGCTCTACGGCAGGATTAATATCTACGCTCAAACAACTAGATCGACCCTTCAAGGTGAAAGTTTGAGACATGACTGATGCGAATTAAAACGATTATTTTATTTATATTGATTTTTATTATACAAAAAATTTAACACAAGATGTCCACAATTATGCGTATTATAGTTTTGATATTGATCATAATTAAATAAAATTTTGCAATTTTTAAAATATTTCACTAACTCCAATGGTGGATTCAGATTTCCAAAACTATCGAAATAAACAACATTTCTTCCCCTTTTCTTGTAAGCTACCCAATGCGTTCCAGGCCCCACATTTAAATCCAAATTAATTATAGCGCTTTCATTTTTATAAGGTAAAATTGGTAATGTATCTCGCATAAATACGCCTCTAAAGTGAGATATTTTCAAGCGCTTGACATATGTTTCAATATCCATATTTGTTAATGGCCGATTGGGTAGCTTTATTGGAAGTTTTTTGACATCTTCTTCAAGTACAAACCATATCCAGTCTTATGTTTAGCTAGATATAATCCCCCTCCTTTCTTTCCCAAGGCGATAGATTCCATAGTTTCGTTATGTCGCGTAGCTTCTGCAAGCCTATCTTTTGCAGCGCGTGCATCGTTTACAGCCTTCGCAATACCCGCAGCCCCACCACTAAGCGCTCCCAGAGCACTTAGACCGGCGAATATTGGGATAAGTGGAAGGAACCCCCCAACTTTGGGCACTGGAATAACTCTAGGAAGTTTAATTTTCTTTCTACCCCCAGCATTTTTTATGGCTTGTCGTGCAACCTTCACTGCTAGCTTCACATTATCTTTAAGGGAATTTCCGCTGAAGGGTCTTAAATGTTTTTTAACATCATTTATAATAGATGCATTAAACGGTTTTGATCTACTGGAGCGTTTGCGTTTACGAATTTTCCTCCTCCGTTTTTTATTGCTCGCAACCTTTTTTATGATATTTCCCATTCCAAGCTTACGTTTAGCTTTCATTGCATTAGTTACAAACCAGGCTGCAGTTTTCTCACCAAAACTTGAATCTTTCGACTTAACTCGCTCCCAAGCTCTATTTTCCAAAACTTTATCGGCTTGATGTCTTTTTTGTGAATCGATGAAATTCGAATATTCGATATCGTGATCTTTGCAATAGCTATCTAATTTGTTTTTTGGCGGATCACCACGCGCCAATCGCTGTTTCAGTTTTGTACCAGGACCACAATAAGAGTAGCCAGGTAAATGAAGTTCAATTGGAAGTTTGTTAATGACGCTATTTAAGAGACCTTCACCCTTGGAACTACTCATTACTAATGAAGTGTAGTTTGAGTAGTCATATCTTAAATAGCATGCGGGCAGAAAAGCAATCACTCAGCATAAATGTTTCTAATTTCGATTTAAATAAACCAGGAAATCGGAAACGGCGGCACAGCGCACTTCTACCAAATACTGTTAGAGCGATAATATGTGGTCCGAGTAATTGTGGAAAAAGTAACCTTATGTTAAGCTTGCTTATCGATGCAAATGGATTGAAATTTAAAAATGTGTATGTGTACTCCAAATCACTCTATCAGGAAAAGTATATGTTTTTAGAAAAAGTGATAAGTCGAGTAACGGGAGTCAAATTTCATAAATACAGTGATAATGATGAAGTTATCGATCCTAAAAATGCTCAACGTGATTCCATATTTATATTTGATGATGTAGCTTGTGAAAAGCAGGAAAAGATAAGAAATTACTATTGTATGGGTAGACATAATGATGTGGACTCCTTCTATCTCTGTCAAACCTATTCGAAAATACCGAAGCAATTGATTCGTGACAATGCAAACATGATTATAGTGTTTAAGCAGGATGATATGAACCTGAAGCATGTTTATAGTGATCATGTAAATACGGATATGCCTCTAGAAACATTTAAAACAATTTGTTCGGAATGTTGGAAAACTAAATATGGTTTTTTGGTAATTGTAAAAGACGATGATATAAATAAGGGAAGATATAGGAGTAAATTTGATGTCTATATAACCCCGTAACTGACCGCATTTCAAACAGTACAAAATAGGTTAGCCACCTGTTCAGTCCTGATAATTTGATTGGATACGTATATATATTTTGTCTAAATATGCCTCCTGAAACTCTAAGTAAATTCGATAAGCGAATAAAACGTAAAATTATTGCTGCTGCTGATAGCATTAAAAGAAAATACGCATCTTTGAAATTGGAAAGGAACGAAGAAGATGACGCAATAACTAAATTTTTCAATCCCATCAAAGAGCCGCTAATCAAGTTAGCTGAAAAAACAAACAATACAAACGTAAATATTAAAACAGAAAAATATGCTATTAAGAATGAAGGGTTAAAAAATGAGAAGGAGGAAGAGGAGGAGGAGGAAGAGGATCAAGAAGGTATTGATTTCAAACCTAAAAAAATTAGAAAAATCTCGAAATATGCATCCACTTCAAGGCCAAAAGAAGAAGTTTTTGAGGTTAATGAGGATAGTGATGAATATGATAATGTATTTAAATCAGCACAAGAAACGGAAAGAGATCTTGAACTTGAAAAATCTATTGTAGATCGTTCACAAAGTTATAGGAATTATTTGGAGCAATACCCCAAAATAGCGCAGGATTATGTAGATATGCACTACAATAATTCAAACAAAATAGATCATTATTATATTAAACACAATAAGAACAATGATCTATGGACTATAGGATCAAAAAAAGTCGATTTTCTCTCAAATGGTGATATCAAAGTGGGTGATACGGTTTATGAGGGGACGCCTGGATTATATGATCTACTATTTTTAAAAAATCCTCGCGGTCAAACCAAAACCGATGAGTTGCAGCTCCAAGATATTTTAAATAAAACGAATGTTCATAGAAGGGATTTTAATCCAGCTGCACAAATCAAAGGATCCTCCTCTTCAAAATACAAAAACGTTACAAAACCTTTGGCTTCAGCAAAGGCTGAAGCAGCTAAGCTCAATTCCAGCAGAAATATCTCCGGATTCTCTCCGAGTACACGATCAAAAGGTAAATCTGGAAGCGCTTTAATGGAGTATAATGAAAATCCTAAGCAATATATCTACTATGATGACGTCAACGAACTAGTGGATAGATTGATAAAACTAGATGCATCCCAAGTAGCTGGTAATGTGAATCACACAAATGAAATAATGAGTATTTTGGAAGAGCTTCGCGAGTTGGGAGTGATTATATTTTAAATAAAAAAATCTATACTATTCATATTTCCCCATTTTTATGTAAACCATGGACAAGTTCGGTCGGGCTCTGTCCGTCAGTGATGGTAGAAAACGAAAACCTATTATTCATAATGAGTGGGATTCACCACTACCCCGCACGAACAATGGCGACTTTGATATGGAAAACCATAGGTTGTATAACCTCAAAGAACCGATGAACAAAAATGATGCTGCCACCAAAGAATATATAGATAATCAATTGAATGTACATGTCAAAGCTCTTGATGACAATATAAATAAATTAAATAAGAAAGTGGAAGATAACCTCTCCGAAAATGTAAATGTCAAGGCTCTTGATGACAATATAAATAAATTAAATAAGAAAGTGGAAGATAACCTAATCGAAATTGGTAACTTGAGATCTAAGAATGTATCAATGGGAAACAATATTGATTTTACAATAAATCAAAGAATGCAAGATTTAGCCACAAAGAATAGGGAATGTATTGGCAGAATATTTGATTTAGAGCAGCAGCATAAACAGTTTAATATAACGCCTACATATATAAGTATTGCTGACAAGAGAATAGTTAGAGCTGCCAAGGCTATAAATGATGGTGATCTGGTTCCTAAAGGACAGATGATTCAAATAATTGATGAGAAAGTAAAAGAATTTTTTCAAAAAAATAACGGTGTTCAAAAAGTTAAATAAATATACAAAATTCATATAATTTGCATCATTTTATCCTAGTTACCCATATAGATAACAATGAGAGTAAAAAAAAATGATAAAGCCTCTATGGTTACTCCAGCTAGAGATCAAGTAGTTAGAGAATTACATAGACCTGCACATAAAAAATTTATTCGGAGAAGATTCATACAGTATGGCTTAGATGATACTTTCGCTACGGATTTAGCTCAACTTGATCAATATTCAAGGGAAAATAGAGGTTTTAAGTACATAGTCGTAGTTATTGACTGTTTTTCTAAATATCTCTGGACTAGGGCTGTAAAATCGAAATCTGCACAAGATGTTGCTAAAGCTTTCGGGAGTATATTGAAAGATTCAGGTAGAATTCCCAAAAAACTTGTTTCCGACAATGGAAAAGAATATTATAACACACAATTTTCGAGTCTAATGAAGAAATATGGTATACACCATTATAGCACGTTCAGTCCTTTGAAGGCGTCAATAGCAGAACGGGTAATTCGAACAATAAAGGAAAAATTATTTAGACAATTTACGTTAAATGGGAACCATAAATGGGTGGATTTATTGAGACCAATTACTGATGCATATAATGACAGCACACATAGCACAATTAATATGAAACCAAGCAAGGTTACTAAAAATAATGAAACAATGCTACTTAATACTGCTTATAGTCATATCAAAGTAGCAGGCAATCAAAAATTCAAGGTCGGCGACTTAGTTCGCATAAGCAAGTTCAAACATGTTTTCGAAAAAGGATATACTCCAAACTGGACTGCGGAGCTTTTTAAAATAGCTAAAGTGAATATTACAAATCCAACAACGTATTTGTTGGAGGACTTGCACGGACAACCTGTTCTAGGTGGCTTTTATGAAAAAGAATTGCAAAAAACGAATCAACCTGATGTATTTCTTGTAGAACAGGTATTACGTAAGAAAGGAAATAAAATGTATGTAAAATGGCTTGGATTCGATACATCACATAACAGCTGGATCGATAAGAATGATATTGCTTGAAAACTGGAGCATATTATGCGCAAGTCTAAAAAATAAAAAAGCTTTGTCTATTATTATTTGCGAACAATACTGAAATATGCTCAGTTTCATCTAGGAGATACTATTCACAACACGCAACATAAGAAATCAAAAAATTATTGAAAAATGAGTGAAGTTGAAGCTAATAGTGGTATAAGTGAATCATCATCATCATCATCATCATCACCTCCAGCACCATCACCTCCATGTTACAACAAAATTCTTGATGAAAATTTGAAGCAGTTCGAAAATGCAGCTAAAATTGAAAAGTACTATCTTCTTCCATCATCATATATGGTTGGAGACTGGTTTTATGTTGAGTGCGGCTTAAGTCCGGCGAGAACATTCAGCCCCGCCATTAGATTATCTGGAATTGCATTATCTAACAATGGAAAAATATCATTTGACCCTTTCGAATGGAGCATGCTTATGAACTTACTGCAAAAGGAAGATGAAGATTTTTTCAATAATCCAGCTGCACCTGCTGACCAAAAAACGATTTCATGCGGTGAATACACCAAAATAACTCGAATGAATCAGAACAATTTGAAGCAGCTTAAGGTTGAAAAACATGATGTCAACCTTTACATGACCGAAGATGATTTATTAAAATTAATTGATATTCATTTCAATCTTGTCCAATATAGAGTGTTAATGTTGGAAGAATTAAATTTTTGTTTATTTTATCATAATGTAATACATAAAATCAACTTGCATTTCAAAACTGAAGATCGCACTCGAATATGCGCATATTTAAAACTTGTACAATCTTTATATGAAGCATGTAATGGAAATGTTCAGTTAGTTCTAGCTCTAAGTGAATATTTGCATTATTATGAAGAGAATGTATTTAATGATATAGATCGTGAATAAAGGTTTTTACTATGTTACGTATGTTGACTTTTAAATTTCAAATACCTATATAAAACCCACAATTAAACATTTATCCGCAGTTCATTTTAGGCTGCCTGCTAGCTAATAATAATAATAATCAGCTATGAAACTGCTCCTATTTTCGATAGTACTACCTTTGATAGGTGCGATAAATGAAGCTGATGTGCAGAAATATCTAAAAAAGTTTGGTTATGTTAAAGAGGATTCTTTATCAGATTTCCAGACATCTCTCATCACATTCCAAGAACGATATAATTTACCTGTTTCCGGATCATTGAACGAAAAAACTGTGGAATTATTGAGTAAGCCACGATGTACAGTGGGAGAAAATTCTTATGTCATTAAGTCTAAATGGAAAAAAACTCAGCTAACTTGGTATTTTCCTCAAGCTGCTCGAGAACATCTTCAAGTAGCTAAAAAAGCTTTTGAAATATGGGAAAATGCATCCAATTTAAAATTTGAAGTCCTTTTAGTACCTTCAAAAAAGGTTCCAGATATTACTCTAACGTTTGTTCATAGAGAGCATGATTTTCGTGCAAATTGCCACGGTGGAGGAAAATGTGCATTTAATTTTGATGGTAAGGGCGTAGAACTAGCTCACGCATTCTTCCCTAATGGTGATGGATGCGTAGAAATTCATTTTGACCTAAGTGAATCCTGGGATTTTAGTTTGAATAGAACAAACCTTGCGGAAGATGGGAGCATTTCTTTTCTCTCAGTTTTATTACATGAAATTGGGCATGCCTTGGGATTGAGCCATTCCGACAATAACTATGCAGTCATGTATCCATGGTACCAAGCGTATTTTGATGGATTGGGTGATGATGATATAAATGGTTTAAAAGCGCTATATGGAGAGCGAACAACTCCACCTCAAAAATCAACTACTCCTATCACTACTACTACTATGAATAGAGAAACTACCACCACCACTTCTAAAGCAATAAATCCAAAACCTGCTTTAAATACCACTGATGATTCTAGTAATGGAAGTGAAGTTAAAAGTTTATGTGACATTCCGATGCCTGATATAATGTTTTTGGCCTATGCTCCACAATTTTTCAGTTACAGGCTCTACGTGGTTTATCGAAATTTGCTGTGGAAAGTTGATCTGAGGTCCAAAAAGATACCCCAACCTGAAGAAGTAAAAAATTATTATCCAAACGAACTCCTGGCAGGTGTGTCGCATATCTACCAAAATTCGAATGGAAATTTAATTATAAATCGAAATAACTATTTTTATAAAGCTTCGTTTCCCAATTTAGTTATTACTGAAGAGCTCAAGATTAATGTACCAGTTAATAGTAAAATAAATTCAATGTTTCAATCCTATACAGGTAAAACTTATATTTGGTATGATGATGCGATTATTATTGAAGTTGATGAGAAGGATCAAACTATATTAAATAGAGGACGTGTGAACGATTTCTTCCCAGGAGTGCCTCCGAATATTTCGTCAGCTTTCCGCTATATGGATGGACATTTATACTTTTTTGATCAAAGTACTTTTTATAAATTTAATGAATTTACAAGATCTGTTGTTGCTGCAGGAAAATTTGAATGGAATTTATTTGACATATCATGTCCTAATAAAGGACTTCTTGCTCAGTTGAAGACATTATTAACAAAAATTCTTGTCTTATATGAATAAATTGTAGACATTTTTAAAATTGAATAATATTGAATCAAACAACTTTTTCATTTTTTTTTTTTATTTATACCTTTATTAATAGAAATATAGAATCCTTATGTCATTTTTATTTTAAACCTACATTAATTGTAAAAACATACATATAAAGGGAGAGAGAGATACAAAAATTATTTTATTTTTCTATTTTACACCTTTATCAATTGAAAATATTTATAAATAGGGAGGAATACATAGAAATAGGATCCTAATATTATTTTTATTTTAACCTAATATTAAATGAAAAAACAATTATATAAAGGGAGAGAGAGAAATACAAAAATTTAACTCGCATTTAGCTATTTATACCTGTACATAACCCATTATTAACTATATCTAGTTGAATTAGCAACAATTAAATATAGGACTCTGTGGCGCAATGGTTAGCGCGTCTGACTCCAAATCAGAAGGTTGTGTGTTCGATTCACACCAGGGTCAAAAAAATGTAAAAAAGTTTTTAGGTCAATCTATATGTGTATGTACGAATTTTGTGAGTGCAAACATCACTCAACCATTGTCATTCAACGGGAAAAGTCAGGATGTTCACCAAGCACATTGACGATTATCCAATCCAGTTCCGCTTCATGAATCGAGACTGATATAGTCTCGGTGTCCATTGATTGTATTATCCATTCTTTGTCGTGATACTTTGAGTATGTTCGAAAAGACAAGCTCAAGCA